>JARJDU010043948.1:0-17397 GCA_030264695.1 Lissagria laeviuscula
CATTTACCAAATGGAGGAAAACCTCGAATTTCATATCAAAGTGTCTTACTTTGAAATCTACATGGATAAAATTAGGGATCTCCTCGATGGTATACTAAGAAGAAAGGATATTATAGAGATGGGAATTTAATTAAATTTTGGTTTTCAGTATCGAAAGTGAATTTGAGTGTACACGAGGATAAAAATCGAGTTCCATTTGTTAAGGGTGCCACTGAAAGGTTTGTTTCCAGTCCGGATGAGGTTTTCGAGGCTATTGAAGAAGGCAAATCCAACCGACATATAGCTGTTACAAGTGAGTAATTAATGATTTATTATCATTGAAATTTGATTATACAACAATTGACTCATTCTTTAGACATGAACGAACACTCCTCGCGATCGCACTCCGTGTTTCTCATCAATGTAAAGCAAGAGAATATGGAAAACCAGAAGAAACTCTCCGGAAAATTGTACCTAGTAGATTTAGCCGGTTCGGAAAAGGTCTCCAAGACTGGTGCCGAGGGTACAGTCCTCGATGAAGCTAAGAACATCAATAAATCTCTATCCGCCCTGGGTAATGTGATCAGTGCCTTGGCCGATGGCAACAAAACGCATATTCCCTATCGCGATTCTAAACTGACTCGAATCTTGCAAGAATCCCTCGGTGGTAACGCCCGCACCACGATCGTCATCTGCTGCTCCCCGGCTAGTTTCAACGAATCCGAGACCAAATCAACCCTAGAATTTGGTAAGCGCGCTAAAACCGTTAAGAACGTCGTCTGCGTCAATGAGGAGCTCACCGCTGAGGAATGGAAGCGACGGTATGAACGCGAAAAGGAAAAGGTTGGACGGCTCAAAGGTAAAGTCGAGAAACTCGAGGCCGAGTTGGCGAAATGGCGTGCCGGTGAGACCGTCGATGCGGAGGAACAAGTTAATCTTAATGAAATGGATGCTAGCACACCTAGCAATATCATGGAGGAGTCAACAGCTGCCCCGATCGCAGGACCGATTCCTGCAACGCCCGCCTTGATGATTGGCTCGACTCTGGGATCTGAAGACCGTCAGAAATTGGAACAAGAACGAGAGAGATTGTACCAACAGTTGGATGAAAAAGACGAGGAGATTAACCAACAGAGTCAGTATGTGGAGAAATTGAAGGAGCAAATGATGGAGCAGGATGAGCTCATTGCAGCGACGAGGAGAGATTTCGAAGCTTTGCAAGCTGAGATGAATAGGATTCAGCAGGAGAATGAGTCGGCAAAGGAGGAGGTGAAGGAAGTTCTGCAGGCATTGGAAGAGTTGGCTGTTAACTATGATCAGAAGAGTCAAGAAGTTGAAGCAAAGAATAAGGAGATGGAGAATTTGTCCGAGGAGCTTATGCAGAAGCAAGCTTCATTCAATACAACGGCTTCAGAGCTTCAGCAGTTGAGAGATATGAGCACTCATCAGAAGAAACGTATTGCTGAAATGCTGTCAAATCTTCTGAAGGAGATGGGGGATATTGGAAGTGTCCTTGGTAGCGAACGTACCGATTTGAACATTTCTAATGATTCCTCTAAGCTTGAAGAAGAGTTTACTGTAGCGAGGCTGTATATCAGTCGAATGAAGAGTGATGTTACGAATATTACAACTAGGTTGAATGAACTTGAGACTACGCACAAGGATAGCAACAGGAAAGTCGTGGATTATGAGAAGGAACTTGGGGAATGCAGACTGTTGATTTCTCAACACGAAGCAAGGATGAAGAGTTTACAGGAGAGCATGCGTGAAGCGGAGAATAAGAAAAGAGCGTTAGAGGAAGAGGTGGATGCTCTCAGGGAAGAATGCGCTAAACTTAAGGCTAAGGAACAAGTCAGCAGTGTCAGTGAAAGCGAGAAGAAGGAAGCAAACCAGATGCGACTCGCTCTCGAACAGCAAATGGATCAGTTGAGGGATGCTCATCAGAAACAAGTTGCACAGTTGCGTGATGAAATCTCTGAGAAACAGGAGATGCTGAACGATATCAAAGAGTAAGTAATACTAATCATAGATGGAAGGTGATAGTTAAATATTTATTTTGTTGCAGCCTAAACCAAAAGTTGCAACTAACTCAGCAACAACTCCAATCCGAATACGAGAAGGTGAAAGCAGAAGAATCCGAGAAGTCCAACAAGCTGCAAGAACTCATGTCAGTAATTTCGCTCAATCAGCGCAATATTAACAATACCATCACTACCACCGCGACTAATATTAACAACGGCAACAAACGCTCAATCCCCGACGACCTCTCCTCACTCATCCTGCGCGAGGAAATCGTTCAATATCCTAAAAAACATCTCCGTCTTTCACCTCCCTCTTCTCCCGTGTATATCCGACGCTCGAAAGCAGACACGTGGGCCGATTTCCTTCCGTATAAGGAGGAACTCGCGAATCGAGAGGACGCTAAAACGCGTAAAGACACTTTGAACGCGTACACGAAACTCGTGCGTTTTGATAACGACCGTGCGGACGCGAAGCACCATCAGCATCACCATTGCTGTCCGGTATTCAGTTCCATCTTTCACATGCACACCCTACACCTGCATCTTTTTATTTCCCTCACGTTATTGCTGGTCACACATAAGTGTCCGCATTATTTCATTATCATGTAGAGAGTTTTTTTTTTGCATCTGACGGTTGATTTTACCAAAAACAAGACGCTTTATGACAATACCAGATCGCATGATGTACAAACTAAAGTAGGGTTTCGTTTTAATTTGCATAATATGCACCTTTTGCTGTTTGTGGCAATGTTCGTTAATTAGTTTTATCATAATTCAATCCAATGCATATTATCTTATAATGTCTCAAAGTGATAACTGTGATATTAAGTTATTTTTGGTAAAATCAGCCGTGCCATGTTCGAGTAGATAACCATTTCATTTTCGTGACACGGGTCAGTATTATTTTTAGAGAGAAAAGAAGCAAAATTCCGGTCGGTTTCACGTGTTTTTTTTTGATCTATCCATCCCAATTCCTTACAACAATAATTCCTAAGAACAAACGACCTCCTTTACTCTTACACATATACTTCATCCCTCCCGCATTATTTATTATTTTTAGATTATTATTTAGTTGTATCATAAGTTTACAATTATTTATTTATTATTAAGCAATTTGTTATTAAGTCACATCACACAAGCTCTCTCTGTTTTTGTTTCTTTTCGTTTGATCGTGCGTTATTTGCTTCGTGCCGCCAAAATTCATTACAAACTTCGCGGTTACAATGGCGCGAACTAATACCCAAATTAAATCAAAATTGACGCGTTTCAAATGCTGTAAATATGAATATAATACCCTAAAGTTGTAAATTATGTAAATAATTAGATCCTAACGTGTAGATATTGAATAGAAGAGATATTTTACTAGGGCAATATATTTTCGAAATTCGATCTGATTGTACAATATTTGTACATTGTTAAACAACACTAATGTTATTAATTTTTGTTAAATAATCGTAAAGAGTGGAATCTATTTTTTCGAATTGTTAAATGTTGAATGGCCCATTTATCGCGTGTAATCGGTGTCCAATTTGTTTACCAAACAAACTAAAACCATTACGAAAACAAAGAGCGTCATGTGTGATTGTGTGGCTTTTAACAAACTTCTGGCAGAAGCTTCTTAAAATATAAGAAAGCCAATCAAAAATGTTGACATTCTACAGTTCTACCAACGAAAGACGCGAGCAGGCCAGAAAGGATCTTAAGGGATTAGAAGATACCGTCGCCAAGGAGTTGCAGACTTTGCATAATTTGCGAAAACTCTTCGTTCAAGATTTACAGGTAAAGTTTTAATTTATTTTTTTATAAGCTATGCATTATATAAATGATATTGCAGGCTCGCATTAAGAAAGCAATCACCAGTGACGATAACGAAGAAGATGGCGGGACTTTGGCACAGAAGCAGAAGATCTCTTTCTTGGAGAATAATCTAGATCAGTTGACCAAAGTGCATAAGCAATTGGTACGCGACAATGCTGACTTACGCTGCGAGTTACCAAAACTTGAGAAGCGTCTTCGGGCGACGATGGAACGAGTTAAAGCATTGGAATCGGCATTGAAGGACGCCAAAGAAGGCGCAATGCGTGATCGTAAACGGTATGTCTTTTTACATTTACTATAAATTTCTTCTTATAGTAAAATGTTTTCATGTATTTTTGTAGATATCAGTATGAAGTGGATAGAATTAAGGAGGCTGTGAGACAGAAGAATTTAGCGCGGCGTGGACCAGTGCCACAAATCGCAAAACCAATTCGTGCAGGTCAGCAACATCATCCGGTGATTAGTGGAGCTGGACAAACCGGCATCCGAAGCGGCGGCGCACAAATGCAGCGCTCCGTTAATGACGAAAACAAACGCAAGTCGATTATTGCTGGCAACCGAGGTAATTTTATTTGCGAAGTCTTACAAAACGTTGTCTTTTATAAAGGATCCTGAAGGATATTACATGATTGATATTATCTATGATATGTGCTTATGACTTTGTTTCTGATTTCTTGTTATATGATTTTAGATGAAAGTTGAATGTGTGCTCCGCGGTGCTGAAATAGTAACATTTATCCAAACAACAATCACACCAAAAATACAACAGCTTGCAACATGTACATGTACGAGATGTGTTTGTACGCTGCTGCAGCATTATATTACATTTATCTATTTAACAAAGCGAAATATGTATTATAATTTTAATTGACGGAAAGCGTATGTCTTCGTGCAATTGACTGAATCGCTTCTTAAAACTTCTTATTGCTGCATTATTGTAAACTTATTTTAAAATCATAGGTTTTCAATGATTTCATTCGATTGATTGATAATTTATTTCAAAGTAATCATTTTAAGAAGTTGTATTATAGTCAATTGTAAAAAGGCATTTTACTGTGTCCCCAGACTTGTCTTGTGTGCTTGACAAACAAATAAAAAAGGCTTTAGCATGTAAGATGCACTAATTTATGATAATCACTATGGATACTGCAAATAGTAATGCGTTGCATATACGTTTGTTTGTGCGACAGTTTTGGAAAATGCGAAGGAATAAGAAAACGATGTAAAACTATTAAATTAAACGATAAATAATTACAAAAAGACGAGGATGGAGATGATTGAAATTGTGAAGAAATTGACAGGAATGAAAAGAATAGAAAAATTGATATGATAAGGGCATGAGAATAATGGAATTTTCAATTTGTGAAGAAATGAATTGCATTCGAAGCCATTATTTTTCTAAGGTTTTTGTAACATTGCGGAAGAATATGAAATGAAAAGCAAAGCTGTGTGAAAACGTAGGCGTGATGATAGTATTATTTAACACGAGAAGTTTTCGCAACAATGGTACTAATTAAGCAATTATTTAAATGTATTAGCTAATGTTATTTTTACACGCAGAATTCTAGACAACCGACAACACCATTCACCAGCGTAATAACACAAAAATGTGCTTTCAACATGATTTAAATAAAACAAAACTAATATCAATTAATCTAATAAACATGAGGAAGAAAAATCTAGACAAATTTTAATTTATATATTATATAAACTATTTATAAACATTGAGGGTGGGCGTCTTGTAATTAAATTACTTTTGGCTTTCTTTTTATGATTAGTAACAACAAGCATTATCAAAATCATTAGCAAAATGTTAATGTCTTCAATCATTGTAATCAATGTTATTCACTACTCAAGTATTCATATGTATTGAGTTTCAAATAACATTAAGTTCAAATTAATATGATTGCAGACATAATCATACCTACTGTTTATTGTTACATGATAATAATATCTAAACTAATTTGGTTTCATTTCGTTTGATGATCAAGAGGTTGTTGAGTATGAGCTTGACAGGTGCAAGCAACATAGTTCTCTACTCTTGAAGATCATTTTGTCGAAATGTGCACTAGTTCTCTACACATGAAAAATATTAATAATGCAAAAGCAAAATGTGGTAGATGACAAGCACTCGCACACAAGGTGCAAAACTTATGTTCACCTAATTGTATTGTGATATATTTGTGTTAACTTTACTTCCCTTCCTGTTGTATTTTACTTTTGAACTTTTGTTGTCGCTCGCTCTTCCAACAACAGTTTCAAAAACCGGTTCGCTTTATAAAATTATAGTTTAATTGTAATCATTCAAATGATATGTCATCGAGTTAATTATTTTCTTGTTATTTTCACATGATGAATGAAACAATTAATTAATTTCAGAGTAGTGATAGAGAACGAAGCGATTTTTTTCACTTACAAGGCATTAATTGTATTACCAGTAAGAATCGAACAAGCAGCAAGTTATAAATAATTCTATTACATATGAAAGGAAATACATGCAAAAAAATGTTCTGAAAAATCCTTTTAATTTAAGTATGAAATTAAGTTTTGGTTTGCAAATTTTAATTTTGTAATTATTGGAAGTGGAATGACATGAAATATGCATGATGTATGTAGATGGTGGATGCAATTTTTAGTGTAATAATGAAATTTAATAGTGGACAAGATGCTTATTTATATAAAGAAATGCAACTTTATTTCTGTCGATATAATAATGATAATTATGGTATTGATATATCAGTAACTGAAATTATTATTATTCTCTTCTATTCTAATAAAGATAATTACTGCTACCACAGGGTGTTAAATTGTATTTTAAATTCTTATATAAAGTTTATTGTAGGTGAAATTAACAAATCTATTTGTTAATTATTAAAAAATTATTTCATTGATAGGTTTGAATTGGATGTACATTTGGTTGCCTACAGTAAGCAAAAACAGCATTAACCGTATATTTTTTTCAATTCAAATAAAAATAAATACTTTTATTATAGGGTGATATATTGTATTTTAAATTACTATTAATATAATGTTTATTGGTTTTAACAATTATATTTATTAATTACTTAAAATGTATGGTATCAGTTTGTTATATGTAAATTTGATTGCCTATTCAAAGCATTTGTTTCTACAGAAAAACAAAACACTAACAATAACCTTTTTTTTTTGTATTTAAAAAAATATACAGACATTAATTACACTATAATACATAATAAGTACAGTTATATATCAATAAAATACATTTACATATCCATATTATTGTTATAAATAGGATTAAGATAGATCTTGTCTTCTCATTATGAAAATTACATACAATCTCAACTTCAATTAAATTTGCTTCGAGTTGCATCCATAAAGACTATAAAATACATGAAATCACAGGTTTTATTTGATTCGATGCTGTCCAACATTCACAGAATTCATCAATGTGCATCTACAACCTTGTATCCTTCAGCATTCAGTGTTAAAAAGTATAAAAAGTGATAATAAGTCAATTACATATAAAAAGGAATGTTTAGTTTTTGAGCAAAACACATCATGAGTGAGTATTGTTTGATTTCACAATCTATTCTTTTGAAAAAGTCAAATAGTAAAATAAAGTCTATTATCATCAATTGATTGTTCCTTTAGATAATTTCGCTGGCGTCATCGCGTTGTTCCCGCAATATTGTGTCGATTGTCTGATAAATATTTTCTGGAAGATGATCCAACAGCATTCGAGGCATGACTTTTAAATCCATAAAGTCTTCCGGTGTTGCCCATCTCATTTCATAAGTTGGTCCACCAGTTCCTGCTTTTCTGTAAGTATATCTGTAATATTTAAATTATTTATAATTTTTTTTAACGGCCTACTACCTCTCTGCACGTGTTTTTTTCCTGCTGACAATATGTAATATCCTTCCAGGAGTGTATAATCTAGTTTTGGAAAATCTCCTTACAGAAATGTCCCTTGATAGGAAATTTGCTTCCGTTGCGGCTGCAACTGTAGCAATTGTATTTCTTCCAAGAAGAGGAGACAAGCCAGGCGATGCTAGAACGGCATCATCTCGCCATGTAGTTTCTAAATCTCCTGGAGGTACCCCAAACAGGGCATAACCGCAACCATTGAGCAAGATTCGGTACTAAAACAGGTAAAATTTACATTTGCTTTAAATAAATTGTGTTTTGGACAAATTTAATTGTTCAAAACATCATTACCTTAGGTAATCGACTAGCGTGTAAGGTCTGAATAATGCCAGTCCTGATATTCTCAGCACTATCCACTCCTAATCTCATCACAAAATCATCACCCACCCCAACAGTGAAAATAAAACTTTCTGTTAGTCTAGCAGCATCTCTATTTAGCACCCCAGCTGCAAATTTTTGCATTATTTTAATAAATACATCAATAAATATTCATTTGCAGGTTTTAGGATTAGGTTCCAGCTTACCTGGAGTGGCAAAAGCATAAACTTTAACTTCAGGATACATGGGACGTATCTTAATGGCAAGAAGGGCTGCAACCCCTGCACCTAAACTATGACCAGTTATGATCAACCCATATTCAGGGTATTTTGCCAATGCTTTAGCCAAAATCCCAACTTGCTTCAGCCTTTTAGCTATAAATTCAGCTCCTACGATCATTCCTTTATGTGCCATCATATCCGGAAAGCCTTCAGCTTCGAATTTATCTGCTGTGGCCGTCAAATCCGTAAAGACATCCCTCAACGAGATGGATCCGCGAATGGCTATCACTATATTCGAGGTTTTATGGTCTGCTATCACGCAGAATGGTAACTAGAAAGACAATATAAATAAACAATTTGTATACATACTATTTAAATATCAGATTCTCCACATACTTCGAAAATATGATTCCGAAATGATGCGAACAAAATGTCCTCCTCTCGTATCTTCGAGACATATTTCACACCAGCCAAATGGCACAGACAGCAGTTATCTTCAATGACGACTGTGCTCTTTCTTCGAAAACATGAACAACATGTGACTTTTGTCATGAGCCGGAAGAATCCCGTCGCGCAATATCTGTACATGACAAACGGCCAGCCATAAGCTGCCATGGACAGTCGCAGAAAATGTCTTGCATGTTCAAGATTCATCCATCTGGGAGCTACCGAGAAGACTCGATTCAAGTCAGTTGAATATTTGGGCTCATCGTCAGTGAGCATTTGCAAACGTCGCTTTTCACGCGTCTCACGCTTTTGTTTTACTCGCAGGAGGACGCAGCCAGCTAGAATGTCTGAAGGCACTAGGTCAGTGCTTCGAAAGAGCGCGCTGAGGAGAGCTGCCACTTGTTGGAAGGCTTCGTGGCCGTGCTCATCGCTGCGTACCCAGCAAAATACCCATCGGAAGCGTTTCTGCCATAAGGAGGTGACTTTCTTGTGGCGGAGGGATTCGCCAGCTGATGGTGTTTCTTGGGCGTCTTGATAACGGCGAGAACCGAGAGGGTCGAAGATTAGGGCTAGGCCAAAAATTGCAAGGCCGAATAATGCCCAGTTGAATATCACCATTGCTGAAAAATAGGTAAGATATAAATGTGGCTGTTAATTAATTAGGTGAGGTATAAATTGTTGTTGCTAGTAAAATCGATTTTAATATTCAAAGAGAGAAAATCTGTTGAATATGCTTAGTATCAATAGACTACATATACAGCAGCATGATATTGGTCATAGTATGATTCAGGTATGGCCAACATACGGCTAGCGGCCTGCGCAATGAACACCAATTTGGATTTTCGTTAATAAAATTAAATTTAAGATTTGAAGGGGAATGTTGTGGGCAAAAATGGATACCTGGGTACCAGACTAATCTACGGACGTATATATTTGCCTCGCATGGCAAAAGTGGTCCCTAAAATCATTTGGTTGGTCACTCCTAGTATAATTGTTTATACTCAATGAGTCAATCAGTTGTTATTAATTTAATTTTATAAGTAACTCGTACAAGTAAATCACTCTCCTTCCTATTCGCCTACTTTGCTCGTTCTGCTTTCTTTTAATTACGTTCGTAATTGCTAATCAATTAGATACAACGTGTACACGTAATTCGTATAATTAATGCCCGTTTGATATGAATACAACACGCAAGAAACGGAATCAACGGTTTCATATAATATTTCTTTACGTTTTGCTTTTCTCTTGTTTTATTATTTTAGTAATTGTGCTTTTTGCGAATAATCGCATTGTAATTGTTCGTAAATCGTTCGTTCGTTAGTGAAACGTTTAAATTTACATATTTTCACAAATCCATAAATTTGCTTATTTAATTTAAAAAAATAATTAATATTGACATACGGTGGATTTCCCAGTATTAAAGATGTAGTTCTGAATCATATGTTGGTGTGAAAAGTTCACGGTTCGTCACACTTACGACATACTCAACGATTATGCACTTGCATTAACGTTTATTACCTAATCTTTACTTAATAATTCGAATTGCCGTTATAAAGTTACGAAGTAATTTAAATTATTTATTAATATTATTTAATTAATTAGTTTAATATTAGACTGATTAACTGGTATACAGGATTTAGTAATTTTCTTTAGTTCATCGATAAATGAATAAAGAGTTTTGCTATGTAGGCAAGTTTATGAGAACTGAACTATCAGTGCCTTCTTTAAGCATGGGATATTTAACGATCATAATGTGCATCAATCATATATCGTTGGATAGAGCGAATTCTTTTGGTATATATTACTTTGTGCTTTGGTCGAGGATGTTCAGAGCTATCGGCCAATAACTGTAAAACCGTAAAAAGGCCAAAAAATGAGGTTTTTATGATTTTTTCGGAAAACTGATAAAAACCGAGATAAGATTCTAATGTCATTCCAAAGGGCGCCTCAAGACGCACGTTTAGGTATATGTACTATTTCTCTGTGACTATTAGTTTAGAAGTTACATTTTTGCTCAGATTTTTGTCAAATTGCGATTTTTGCGTAACCAGCTCGCACATGAATAGAAGATTTTTCTCCAAATGCTCACAATCTAGATCAATCATACATCATTGGATAGAGCTTCGAAAGGCGATTATTTTGGTATGTAATACTTTAAACTTTGGAGAAGGATGTTTAGAGTTATAAGCCAAAAACCATATAGATGACGAAAACTGAGGTTTTAGTCACTTTCGGTAGAAAATATTACAGATCGAAAAACGGCTTTAAAGTCATTGCAAAGAGCGAACCAAGACGCACCTTTTGCTATATGAACCATCTTTCTGTGATTGCTAGTTTAGGAGTTTCATTTTCGCTCTAATTTTTGTCAAACTGCCATTTTGGCGTAAGCGTATCGCACATATACGGATGATTTTTGTACAAATGCTCATAATGTGCATCAATCATATATCGTTGGTTAGAGCTTCGAAAGGCGATTTTTTTGGTATATAATACTTTGTGCTTTGGTCGAGGATGTTCAGAGTTATCGGCCAATAACTGTAAAACCGTAAAAAGGCTAAAAAATTAGGTTTTTGTGATTTTTTTGAAAAAATGATAAAAACCGAGATAAGATTCTAGTGTCGTTGCAAAGAGCGAACCAAGACGCACATTTTGGTATATGAACCAACTTTCAGTGATTTTTAGTTTAGTAGTTTCAATTTCGCTCTAATTTTTGTCAATTTGGCATTTTTGTGTAACCATATCGCTCATGAACAGACGATTTTTCTACAAATAATTATAATGTGCATCAATCATATTTCGTTGAATAGAGCTTTGAAAGACGATTCTTTTGGTCTATAACACTGAGTACTTTGGTTGGAAATGTTAAGAGTTATTGGGCAAAAATCAAAAACCGAAAGGAAGCCACAAAAATGTGGTTTTTGTTCTTTTCGGGAGGAACTACTATAGACCGAAAAACGGTTTTAATGTCGTAGCAAAGAGCGAATCAAGACGCACATCTTGGTATATAAACCATGTTTCTGTGATTATTAGTTTAGGAATTTCATTTTCGCTTTAATTTTTGTCAAATTGCAATTTTGGCATAGCCATATCGCACAAGAACAGGTGATTTTTTTCCCAAATGCTCACAATCTATATCAATCATATATCATTGGATAGAGCTTCGAAAGACGATTCTTTTGATATATAACACTATGGACTTTGAACGGGGACATTTAGAGATATAGGTCACCATTTTTTATTTGGAAGAAGTTAAGCACGTCAAAAGTAATTGTGATGGGGAGAAAGGCACCGCTCTTAACTCTTGCCTAGGGCCCACTGTGATGCTAAGACGGTCCTGTTCAATATAGTTAGCATGATGCGCACATTCATCATTTCATCATTTATATTTCCTGTTTCATTGCATGTGCAACAAACGCAGAAAACTATAAAATTTCCTTTGTTTAATCAATGCATTATTAAGTATTTGAACAAATTAGATAGAATAATAGCATTTTTTTCTTTACTTTTGTGTTTGCATAAAATATTTACACTTTGCAATTTGCAAACTTGTTATTATGACATATGTCTCCGGAAATTTAGCATTCAGCAGATTGTCGTCTTAGACTATGTATAAACTAAGCTGCAGTTAATCAAGTTTTTTTTTTAAGGAAATTTAGCATCTTTGCGAGAAACATGAGAGATATATTACGAGGACATAAATTTTAGTGAAATATCAAGGTGACTTTAGTAATTAAGATTAGCAATTTTTGTCATTATATATTAAGCGTTTTAAATTAGCAGCAACTCTTATTAATTCTTGATTACATTCTATTATGTATTACATGCATGTTTACCTATCTGTTTAATATTCAAATATATGATATATTAATTAATGGGTAACATAGATTACAACAAAGAAAAAACGACATTGGCCATGGGCTTAATTCTATTACTGCAATGAAACGATTTTGCTTAATTAAAACTCAACATATATCTCTTTTTATTTAGTATATGCAGGATATTCTATATTTAATTACGTTTAGATTACAACTATTTGGGCTTTTGTCGAAAAACAATTATCAGTGCTGTCTGAGGCATGGCACCATTAGGACTGGCATTAAATTGAATTAAATATTTATATGGGGTGGTTCGCTGTTTTGGGGGTGCCACGCGGGATGACAGGCGCATTATGGTCTGGTCTTTGTAGGTTGCGTGTGATACGTTCTTTAAAAAAATTAAAGAATTATTTCTGTTATTTCTGTTAGGCTTAGCTGCTAAAATTTGAATCGGGAACCAGCTTTGTTTGAATTTTTTTTTACCTCACACTTAACTCTTGCTCAGAGCCAGCTGGGTTGCTAAGACGGTCCTGGTAATAATACTTTTAGCTGTTAGTTGCAGAAATATTTGCAATAAACCTAATGCCGCTGAGAAGCTATCCGTAAGTTATTAGTAAAAACTTTAACAAATTTTCATAAAACAATTGTTTCATTGTTAATTTAAAGGGTGATGCAAAGCGAAATTTGTTATTGTCGATAAAGCGTTCATAATATGTGATAAGATGCGGGATTTGTTTATGAATTGGTTCTCAAAAAGTCGCCTAAAATTTTGAAGATATGTGCAAATTAACTCCTTTAAATGTGATAAATTTACTTTGGCAGTTTATATAATTTCGAAGAAAACTAAATGGGCTTTCAGAATATGCACAATTATTGAAATTCCATCAAAAAACAAGGAAGTAATCAGTAAATTAAACTCGGCACGGTATAGATCAGCGATTTCTTATCGTTTGGAAAATGTATGGATGCAATTTATACTTGCTATTTTATATATATTTGCATATATTTATGCATTCAATGTTTCTCAAAATTATTATAAATATTTTATAGACATCTGAACTTGAAAAAGTATTAATAAGGGTCTAAAAACAAGTTATGACCTCGAGCTATAACGATAAAAAGAGCAAAAGTCACAGCAATAAGAAAAAAAGTGAGAAATTTTCACTTGAAACATAACAAATATATTCAAAACAATAATGAAACCAATTACGAGCAGATTTAATCTACCTATAATTAACTAAATTAACTACTTTAATGTTACATGCACTGTAAGACGAGTATTACCAAATATAAGAAGAATAAAAAGTCCTGACGATTGACGTCAAACTATACAAAAAATACCCACGAAATTAGTGTGAGGACAACAGTAAGATGTAAGAACTACATAAAAATGCAAATATGTTATGTTAAGTTAACTATCAATCAGCTTTGATTTGATTGATTTAAATGATTGGCAACACAAAAAATTAATTGATGAATTAATTATTTAAAATCGATTAGTATCAAGGAAGCAAGGAACAGTTGAGCCTTTTATTTTTTTTTTTGAGTTTTAAATGTCGAATTATGTCAAAATCTGCATATCATGCTGTTTGTTGGACTTTGACGGCTATAAAGTTTAATTACGTATTACTAATATTATTAATGTTTTTCTTCTAATTATTATGATTGATAGTTAATTTTACCTTCAATAACAGTTCGTGAGAAATGTCCTTCGTAAGGACACACAACTAAATCCCTGCAAAAGGCCCACATTGTGCCGAAGACATTGAGCACACATTCGGGAACGATGAGGAAGAGCTTTACTATAAGAATCGGTGGGACGTGACGTCGGGCGTCGGTGTCTGTGATGGATCCTTGCGCGCTGCGATTCACCAATGCGATGAGCACCAGGATAACTGCACTGAGGAGGGACATCATTCCAATTATGTAAGTTCTTACGTATTCTCCTCCGGCGGAACATTCCCATGTGTTTTCGTAATATTTTGTGTAAACTATTGCTATTAGGATCAACCTGTAATCAAAAATTGGGTTCAAATTACTACCAATTTAAAATATTAACAAAAACATTTTTTAAAGTTTGGAGAAAAAAGTTTTAAGAGGCTCGTTTACTTGTTACATGTTAACGACGTTTGAGCTTTGTTTCAAATTTTTTTCTTAGCGTAATTTTATAGCATCCAAAAACTACGCCTCTATCGTTTTACTTTTTCGAATTTCGATTCGGAAATATTTTAAAATTAATTTAGAAAATCTCGAAGAAGTACTTTATCTTTAGCGGCTTATATATCGAGTTGATGGCAAAAATCGCAAATTCGGCCACGCTACGGCCGTAAATTATTTATCGCTTAATACGTATTTTTCTAATTTTGTATATAAATATCAAATGCCCTGGTCGTAATCAGTCAAGAACCGAAAGCAAATTTTTATCCTGTTAACTCAGGCGCTAAACATCGAAATCTAACTTTATATTGCTGTCGTTTATTTAAAACATCGCGGCAATACGCATTCGACCTCACCTTTTCCTTGTTGGCCGTTTCAACCCGAACCCCCCGGAGAAACAGTTCGTCGGGTAAATGAGCCTCTTTAAATTAATTAAATAAAGATTATCGTCTATTTTACATTTAATTGAAAAAAATAAAAGAGAAATGACCTTTTTTTATAATTAATTACTAAAAATTATGAACTGAACACTCTGTATATAAATAATTTTAATTCAATTTAACTCATCTCCCGTTCACACTGTATATATCTTTCACGTCTTAAATATTGTCATTTCTATTATAGCTGGCTGGAATTGTAAACAATAACATTCGCTGATGATTCTAGAATGTCTTACAGTACTGCACAATAACAAAGAACCCGTTTACGATGTGTATTTGACTTTCTGTCCAAGTGTAATCGCGATAGGACGATAGATTCAACCATAATTGCCTGAAAGTGAGAATTACGTAGTTTACCGTCGGTCATTGCAGGGAGCACATTTGTTCGGGAATATCGTTTTTAGTGAAACATCTCTTCGCGTTTGCCATATATTTCAGGAAGAATAAGGACTTGTGAATGTATCGGTTTCCACGTTGAAGTTTTTCGGACAAAGTGCGCGGATTGGCTTTGTTAATGGTGAGAAGTGAAAGAATCCAAGAATATGAAGATCACACGACTCAAGGTAAGATTATATTAATATTAATATTAAATGATTTGGGTTAGACGTATAATTATAGGCGTAGCGAGTATAATTATCTTTCGATGTAATATATTTTTGGCAATATGACTTAAGTTTCAAGAATTTTTGCTGCTTCTGAAATCTTATATATTTTGTCGATATTTCTGCAGAATCAGTCGATTAGCAATGCAAAATTTAGATTAGAATCTTATGACGTGAAATGAGAAGACTTATCCGAGAAATATCGTATCAGTGTTAGTAAAATTTTAGTTTGAAATAGACAAATTGAATTAAAAAAATGAATTTGATCTCTTACTGCGATTTGCAGCGTCCGTATTATAGTTTATAACTGAGTACGTAGTATCTACTCCCTCATAATATCGTTTTTTATCTATACCCCTTCATTCATTCAAATATGTATTAGAATTCTTCCAAACTCATGTAGTTGTTCTTCATTTAGAGGCGGTGATTTTAGCCGTCGGATCCTCGGTTTGTGTACATAAAGATGGATACGCAGTATTAATTATGAATTGAATATTTCATTTCTAATTTAATAATTAGAATTGCTAAATCCACGAATTTCTGAATTGTAATTTCGGTAATCGGTGGCATTCTGATGATTTCCTAATTGAAAATTGTGCGTGAGTAACTTTCAAATGTTAATTACTAGAAGAAAGTCATTTATTGTTAAATGAAACCTATTAATACTAGTCAAATAGTTATAAATTAATATTTCAAACAGAAAAATTTCTAGAGATAGGGGTTAACAGATTAATTATAAAAATCCAGAGCGTATTTAGTTCTTTTATTTAACAAAAGAACATCATTTTAAGTTGGGTTAAGAAGAAATTGTCTAAACGTGTGAAATTGGTTGGTTTTTGGATTTCAGAGGTTTTAGACTAGGGGTGGGTAATCCAAATGATCTTGTGGGCTATTTTGATAATACATGATAACTCCGAGGGTCGCATATACAATTATTTATCTATATATTAGATTTAGAGTCCTTTCAGACTTTTTCTTGAAGAGATCAACAATTGATACATAATTGTTATTATTAAGTTTAGTACCTAAACACACTGCTTTGGCCATTATAAAATAATTACAAATAGATTTTGCAAAAGGGTGATAAATCTCGTGGACGGGCCGCGGGTTGTCCGTGACTGTTTTAGATTCTGTTTGTTAGTTAACATTGATTATAAACTAGTTTCAAACAATCAAATTATTGCATATATATTGATTTTATATAAAATTTTAAATCATTTTATTATAATGTCGATAAAAATCGGATTTTGAAAGATAAGGACCATAATTACAGGAGATAAAGCTTTAAAATATGTATTTACTAATAAATCTTAAAAGAAAATTGCATTAGCCAGGCTAAGATATGATCTATATGGGGAATTTAGCAAAATTTTAAAATTTAATTTTAGCTTAATTTAAATTCATATTAATTAATTTAGGAAGCCCCCCGCACCTATTATTATATTAAGAAAATAAATTAAAAATTTTGTACCTTCAGTTCAATGTTTTCAAGTTCCTAAGTATTCAAGCTGTTATAATTGTCTTTACTACTAATCAATAAAATCAATTATCTAAGGAATAATGACCATATGAACGTAATATGTAATAGAGTACATACGTAATTGTGCCAGTAAAAGTATCTCATGATTAATGCTTTCATTTCCATGTATCTATTCTACTTGTATATTTAAGTA
>JARJDU010043957.1:0-10273 GCA_030264695.1 Lissagria laeviuscula
TATATATATATATATATGTAAAGACCTATTTTTGGCATAACTGATTACATATTATCCTCTCTTCCTCCTTAACTCATATTAAAAAAACCTTATTCATTACTATATCTATCAATAACCTTTTTTACTCTTAACAATTATTACTTATCTTGATTAACAGTAATAAAAGTAAACATAAATAGAGCAGCCACAGAATCAAAAGCATTGTACATTATATAAAAATATAACTACGTTTTCAACTTCTTGAACAGTAAGCAAATTGCAAGTGAGCTAGCGCAACCATCGGGTAATAATACCTAACGACAAGTAGACCATTGAACAATCATGAGATTTTATTGGATCACGTCCTCATTCAGAGCATTTCAACAAACGAGCATTGCATAGATCCTGCATGATATAACAATCCATTATCCAATTATTTGAAATTAAAATTTAAAATTTAGTTATTACTAGAAATACATTCTTTCAGAAATTGATTATACAAAAGCAACATTCTTAATATAGAATCTACAACTTTATAAGTTCAAGTGGATATATTAAGAGAACTTTTTTTTTAATACGAATTACATATAACTCTCAAAGTATTTTAAATGGTTACTTTCAAGCTAAGGAAAGTTGCTAATGTCGTACGCCAACCTTAGACCGGTTTCGCCCTGTTAGGGCTCATCAGCACGGTTAACAAATTAATGCTTGAGATTTAAATTTTACTAATAACACGCAATGAAAATTAATTTTATATGTAATATTAGAAATGAATAAGAATTTCACTAAATTATTTGGAGAATTATAGTACATATTACCACAGCTGTAATTAGACCGAAGATTGGAGACTGTCTATAGATGATAATTTTTATTGGCACAAGTCGTGCTTTTATTTCATAAGTTCAAATTCTAGTTACGGCGCTGTATATTTTATATTGTTTTTAAAAATGCTTTAATTTAATGTTGTTTTCTGCTAAAATTGTTACGATACAAAAAAATATATATATATATTCAGTTTTATCTCAAATATTTGTGATATAATAATTTGATAAGGTCCAGATGTCATCTAATTAAATATATCATATACATTCATCTAACGAATGTCCCTCTTTTATATATTGAAACTTTTGGCTATGATTTAATAAAATTATTTTCATAACTCGCTTTTATACTAACAGAGCAACGAGATAAAAATTGAAGTTGCCTTCAATACCTTCAAACTAAGTAGGTGTAAAACAAAGCAATAAATTTAATAAGAAAATAAGATTTTGTTATAATATTTACAAGTCGAAAAACAGTATTGTTTCCTTAATTTCTTTTTTAGATTGCAGATTAAAGCAAAACGTATACTTAATTAAACAATTGTTTTTATATCATACTGCTATTATGAATTTTTGCATACTCTTCCAAATCAAAAATTTTAATATGACATAAATTACGTTAAAAAAAACGTTAACTTTTGTGCAAGATAAATTACATTATAAAACGATAATAGATAATCTTTTTTTATTTTCAATTTTTCAGGAGAATTAATTCATTAATTTATTATCATACCAAAACTCAACTTACTAAAATTTATTCTTTGCAAATTCTAGATTTTAAAGATGTTAATAGAATTATTTAAACTTATAGAAGATATCTAGCTAGAAGGGAAATGCTAAAGGGAATAAAATTGAGAATGATTTTTGCTTGATTTTACATTCATCATTGTGAATTTTAAATTATTATGAAGAAACAGTTTATACAGATACCAGGCTTAGTCAAACCCCACCCCTAAGAAAGATAGAGAAAGGTTTACTTCCAGAGTTTGAATTTAATTAAGGATATGTGAAACTTACTTACATCATAAATCTGAGAGACAAATTAATTTTGCGATTGTTGATATTCATTTTTCATTAATAATATAGTATAAAGTTTTTTAAATATAAAAGACCAACTTATTTGAAATTGAATTTTACTCATTCTATTGGATTTGCTCATTAATTGATAAATGGAATCTTAGAACAGGTGTCATATATTGACTTGTATACTATGCATCATCAATATGCATCAAATGTTACGTATTTAAATAGATTCATGTGTCTTATCTAATTTTGGATGGGGTGAGGATAAGTAAACGAAAATAATTTTAGTAACAATTTATATTTTGTACTAGCGGGTTAATAGCTGCTCTATTATTTGATTTTAATGTGGTTTATGATCTATTGTCTTGCAAAGTAAAATAAGAAGAATAAAACGAAATTCAAGTGCAACAATTTACTCAAATAGATTAAAATATATGCAGTAGTAATAATTATTATTTAAAAAGCATTCAATGATAAAAATTAATTATTCATTTATAAGCAAGAGAGAACTTATGATGCAGAATGACGCTCAACCGTACACGGCCAAAACTGTCGCCCCTCTGTGAAGTTAAAAATATCGCCTCCGTTGTCGCAGCAGTAGCTGCTGCAGCCATTTGGTGAGCTTTTCAAAACGGTGTATTTGTTTGTTGTTTTTTATTTTATTATTATACTAGTTGCGTTCCCGGAGATGCTCGAGTTCTTTTGTAACATTTTTATTTTTCCTTTGAAGTAACCAACCTTTTCTATTTATTTTTCAAGTGCGATATCTCGCCAATGTTTTTCCAACTTGCTCATATAGTATGTAAACCAATTTTAGCTTACTTTGTTATAAAAAAAAAATTTTCACTTATTTAATCTTTGAGATTAACACCTTCTTTTATTTGAGGAGTGTTTTACCCTCACCCCCATCAACCTATTGTTTTTTATTTTTTCTCTTTCTAGACTTGATTTTGTAATATTTTATTTTCCTCTTTTAGTAAACCCCACTCCCTCGTATTTTAAGAGTGCGAACTCCGCTTAAGTTTTTCGACCTTTTGCATAGAGCATGTATACCAATTTTGATTTAATTTGGTCCAAGCATGTAGATTTGTATAGACTTTGAAAATTAAAATAAAATGAATTCGAAACATTAATTTATGAATTTATATATATACTTGTTTGTTTGAATTTTGCTTGTAGGTGTTTAATTAATTTAATTTTATATAATATTATTGTCACTGCTTACATTCCAATCTATTTGAGTGTGTTGTTATTTTCGTTTTATTCTTAGACATCCGGTAGACCTCCTCCCGTACCATAAATGAAAAAATCTGAAAAAGTAAAAATTAAAATAAAATAAAATATCTTTAAAGTATTTAATTCTTGTTGGCAGTTTAGAGTCCTATTTTGTTAAACATTTTAAATTAATTATTTAAGAAGTCATAAAATGTGTATAACGTAAAATTAATATTTTAAAACAGTCAAAGTTTTGACTACATTAGCTTTCACACAATACTATATGTATAAAAACAAGTCACTAAATTATTCGACACTCAACTCACAATTCAAATTAAAATATTCGATCATAATATCAACAAATGGGTATTATTTCATTCATATATATGTGTTATGCTTGTTTTGATATATTGGTCATCTCTGTTATAGGTTTTGAGTTGAGCACATATTATCTGGACAATAATCAAGCCCCGCAACCACCAATTAATAAGATCTTACGCATGTTCCAATTCCAGAACAAGAACAAAGGTTGGGCGATGGGCTGTCAACATATTCCCGTAATATACAAAAATTACAACAAAAAAACCTAACGTTGCTTCGTAGATAAATCTGAACAGTTCATCAGTAATGGCGCAAAGCTATCTTTAGGAGTACTTATATTCGTCACGTTCTCGGTTGAAAAGCCGTTACATACAAAATTTGCAAACAAACAAGGCAAATCAACTGTTGGTGGTCTGCGTTACTTGGTGGCGACATATGCAGACTTCATATTATTAAAAGAAACCAGTATGTATTTTCGCACATATCCAAGAAGTCTCTAATAACATTGCAAATGTAACTGTAAGAAACTGCTCTCAGGAACGGCATAGATCATCATTAGGTGGATGTTTTCAATGCTTTTGAACCGGTAGGTCACGGCGGGCGTTGGTCATCGCCATACCAACAAAGAAAGAGTCTCTCCTTTGGTTGTTAGAGATCTACTAGATCAGCTTAGAAACGAATGCTACCAATCAGTAGATTATGCTGATAATATAGCAGTCATTGTGAAAGTACAGCTTGATTATATTATTTCAAATCAGACCCAAAATACTCTTAATATTATCAATCGCAGGTGTACTAACATAAACCCGGCAAAAACAGTGATTGTTTATTCACAAAGAAGAGGATATTAGGTATAACCCTACCTAAAATAAAAGAAGTAAATTTTAAGCCCTTCAAGTCAAGTATCTAATGATTACACTAGATTCTAAACATGGCCTACTACGGCCTACTGGGCTTGTCAAAAGCTATTTGGCTAAAAATGGATATTAAAGTCAAGTATAATCTACAAGTCAAACAGTATGGCAATAATGCCACGCATGCATTTCTCATGTGGTGAGAAAAATTCGACAATAGACAATCCATCAAAAGTTGTAAAAACTTCACTGACTTGTATGATTTTGCATATCAAGGGCAAATTACATCACTCCCACAGCGGCTATTGTTGCGCTGCTAGATATTCAGCAAGAAAGTCGGGTCGACTACCTATGGGCATCTCACAAGAACGGCATATTTTCGCAGTTGTACCTTTTATAATTTGCGTTTAAAAGGGTTGATGTCATATCAGAATTAGCAAACTTATGATTTTTTTTAGTGGCAAATGTATCGTTTACTTAAATTCGATACTATCGGTTTTTGGAGAACTTTGTTATTTTTTCTCTCGGAGACTATTCAAAATACGGAATTAATATCGAAAATCGAAGAATATGAATTCTATTTCGTCGCTTTTTGGTAGATTTAGCAGATTTGACTTCAATTCCGCAAAATAGGCTCAACTTACTAACGTCCGGCTGAAAACTTAATGGCGTTACCCGCTGATACTTAAAATTTATCACACTACAGAAGACAACTCAGGTCAGAATGTAATACAACGTGTTTTTAATAAAAAATAAACGAGCGAGTATACCAGCGACTAGGAAAACAGTTATCGAAGAAGAGATACGTTGTTTCCAGATGTTCATTTGCTAATAGGCAACAAATGGAAAATTTCCACATCATTTAATTCGCACTTGAGAGTGCCCTAGCGAAGGCGTTACTTGCTTTACACAATACAGAAAAACAATTAATGCTATATTATTAGAGCATATGATTCTACATTGATTTATGTTAATTTTTATAAAATTATATTTATCTTTTATGGCTTACATGCCTGTATGCTGTTGTTTTTGATTTGTTTTAAATATGTATATTGATTATTGAGTACAACTGCAAACATATACAACATTATGTTCAACAAGAAGCAGATGCAGCGAGAGTGGGTGGATGGCCGTAGACTAAGTCAATGCCAGGAGTGCCTATCGCGGAGGCTATGGCTGCCCTCGGTCCTCCGCCATCTGTAATAAACGTGATCGGTATAGGAATGCCACAAAAAGCACAATAAGATTAATTAACATATATTTTAATAAGCAACATTTCAATAATATTTCAATAAATGTAAATAATATGACAAAATTGTAAACAAGAAATATTACACTTGATTACGTCGGAGGTATAAAAATCATATTTTGCATTCTGCATTAGGGTAGAATAATCAAAGTAATCCATGATGCGGGCTATGCACATTTCTACATTCTATAATGTATGATATTCATTGTTAACCGATGTCTACATCCTCCCTACTACACTACAGAACAAATATGTCCAAATGTGCATGGCCGTAAAGCTGGAACTTCAATTGACATTATTTTCTTTGAATATCAACTGATATAGCGGCACAACAATAATACAGTGCCGTAACTACTAGGTCACAAGCGGACGCACCGGGGTCCATCGATCTAGTAAATAACAAGATTTGCAAAAATTGACAAATACAATCAGTCAAAATCACAACTTAGATAGTATACTAAAGTGAAAGAATTTAAAAAAAAAGATTTTTTGAGCATTCCATACTGCTTGACGATACTTTTGTTCATTGTTATAGAACTAAAAAGCAGAATACCTTCAATAGTATTGAAAAAAGAAAGAAAAAAAGTAAGCTTTCAAACAACCGATGAAAGTTGGAAATCAGAAATCCTTACTTACGCATTTCTTTTAAAACAGGAATTAACGTGAACACACACACCGTCCAGTGCCGAAGGTCTTTTTGCTTTATTTTGAGATGACAATAAATCACGTATCACCTCAACGCATGACATAAACACTCATTAACATCTTATTAACAGCAGGAGGCCAAAAATCGTATTTTGCGGTATTGAACATTCCTCGATTAAGCATGGAATGTCTTCGATATTATTTGTAACAAACTCAATTTCCAAAAACGCACTAACCAAATTCTACTTGCCCTTAGCATTTTGAGTTTTGCTGAAGAGCTCTTCATCTCTTCTTTATTCTTTTGCAGTTAGACTGGATAGCTCGCTTCGCATCGGCGGGACGCAGAGCGTGCAAGAGCCTATGATGCGGAAGGCATTACCGAGTGAGTTGCCGCAGTGTTCGCTTCATATTTTGCTATTTTTTCGCTTCCATAGTTTTTTTTGTTGTTAATTGATTGTGTTTGATGTTATTGCCTTTGTTAAATTAGTAAAAGAATTAGTGTTACTATTTTCATTTCCGTGAGTATAGTTGTTTTCCTTTATTCTGCAAAATATCGGATGGTGTCTTTATGTGGCTCTAAATCAATATTTGTGAAATTAAAGCACAAATTTTTAATTGTACCACAAAAAAGTGAGAATTGGCAGTGACTTTTTTTACCTTTCTTTTATTAGAGAAGCTGTACGTATGTCGCCGATGTCTAGAGATAACGGAGCAGGCCTTGTTGAAGCAGGAGATTGGGACGACAGCGCAATAGATCGACTGAAAGGAACTGATGTTCAAGAAGAACAGGGGGCGAAATAATATAGAGTTTGATAATAACAATAAAAATACATTTATAAATTTTTGTTTTATAATTTATTAATTATGTATTAATATTATACATTTAAATAGAATTTAATAAACAAATATTTTATTTTTACTTAATTTTTATTTCTATTATTTATATATATAAATGTATTGTTCTTTCCAGAAAATATTTGAGCCACATTATTTTAGATTACATATTTTTTAAATAAGTAATTAACTTATGTTTCAACATTGATCAATAAAATTAATATATTAAACAATATTATAATATCGATGTTTTTCAAAATTAATATTCAATATAATTCAATATTTGTGTTCAATATTATTTAATATTTGCATTCAATATTGAATCAACGTCTATCGCTATCTTCATTTCAATATTGAACAATATTGAATCATAATATTATTCAATATTTGAATATTGAAATTCAATATTATGCAATATCCATACAATATTTAATTGCTACCTGGGTTCAGCTACGTTTTTCCGACTCAAACAAGACTTTTCCAGCTGGGATGAGAGTTTTTAACAGCCACCGATATAAAAGGTAAGTCTCTAGATGATATACTTAATTTTGGTAGATGGTATTCCTAGAATAACTTAAAAAGTTAAAGCGCAGTAAATAGACTCCATAATCGTCTCAGTGCACTAAGACTGGATAGCCTAATAAGGATTATTGTAAAACTGAAATATATTCGATGCAGGCTGCCCAACCGTCTTCACCGCAGAAAATTACGTTGTCTGTATTGTTGCTTACATTTTTGGTAACTAATGGTTATATATCTATTAATCAATGCTTAATTATCTCCAAAATGCAGCTCCTTTATAATTCTATTCTTTGGATGTAGTAAAAAATGTCTGTTTATTATATATTATAATATTGATAATCGATGGCAATTTATATTTGATATAAACATTGTATGTGTATTTATAAGTGAGTTTTTCACCTATGATTGAAACCAAAACTATATTTCAATTATAAAATAATCAGTTTAAATTGAAAATTCAAGAAAAAGTAGAGAGTAAAATATAAATTTACCAAATTAATTATTATTAAACATGTAAATTTTAATTATTATTTTTGGTTATAATTTAAAACTGTTCAATCTAAAAATTTCAAATTGACTTTAAATATATTTAAATAGAAATATTGTAAAAACTCTATTTCAATTTGGTTCTCCAAAAGTTTTATTAAATTCACTTGTTTCTAAAGATATTAATCACATTACTGTGAACTATAAAATTCAACAATCTGAACGTTCCATGAAATCTGCAAACAAATTACAAATTAACCGTAGCTGTAGACCCAATTGCGTTAAGTTTCCTTTAATTTTGCAAGCGCCGCACAATTTTGTCTGTACAACGTGTGTACTTTTTAACCTATGAGGGCAGATGCAATTAACACGTTCGTGTAAATATGCCAAATGATTATCAGTCACGTCTAACCTAATTGCGTTCCTTATTTTGGTAAAACACAGAGTTTGTAATGTGCAACCACAAATATTTGTTTGTTTTAATTCTACATTTATATAATTTGCGTGTGTTTCGTGCTTTTAAATAGCCATGAGAAATTATAATATTTTATAAACGAAATTTACAAATGTGGATTTGGATTTGAACCGCATTTACAGAGTTCTTTTTTAAATGTATTACATTAGTAGCCAGTTATGTTATGATGTAACAAGAAAGTCTTTAAATTTAAATGCCGAATAGTATTAACCAATATTTGTCATAGTGCCTGAAGTGACGGCAACATTATTTTTAAACTCAATTGCAGGATCGTTGTAGAATCCCAACAATTTCTATTTTCTCCAAAGTAAATCAAGTTCAACTCATTATCTTCTCCCGTAAACTCTCATCAAAGTCGCTTCTTTTTGCCAAGCAAAGACATTACTAACGGTTTATTAAAGAAATATGAAACAAAATAAAATTACTTGCAATGTGCAATTTTATTTGTTCTGCTGGAAACAGTGGTGTCAAGCATAAATCAAACAAAATAATATTTATACTAGTAATGAATAAACACAACGAAGAAATGGTGAATAATAATGGAAAGTTGCTATTGGATTTATGCGTAAACTTAAAAATGCTAATTAAGAACACTTATTTCCAGCATAAGCAATAATATAAACATACACCTACAGAAATTTAAAAAAAAATTGTGTTTGATCGAATAATAACAAACTGAAATATATCTCAAAAAAGAATAATAGATGTCTGAATACTCACATCACAAAATACAAGAACTGGTCATCACTTAGTGCTATCAAACCCAAACAAGAAAATTAGTTGCAATTTACTGAACGTAAATGCTAAAGTAAGGAAACTAAAAAGAGAGAGTGTTTCTTCAAAGAGCTTGAACACGACTTATTTACATTACAAACGAAGATAAAGCGGCAACTACGTAATTTCAAGAAGCCAATCATCGATGCAGTACAAACAATGAACATCTTTCTGAAATAATGGGCTACGCACTTCAAAAATCTCTATGAAAGCAGTTTAAATGCATCACCGGCGAAGGAGATACAACGATCAGAAAACAACACCAGAAGAACACACATAACATCAGTGAAAATATAGATTGAGATATCAAGTCAAAAGCAGAGGAAAACACCAGACGCAGATGACATATTAAATAAATGGCTCTTTTAAACGTGACTTCAAAATTATTCACAATGATACTTGATAAACAAATAACAGATAGAACAACTATGGACGAAGCACAGCAAGGATTCAAGGGAGAAAAGATCAACCATAGACGCTATATTCACACTTTGCCTGATCTGCTAAAGGCGTACAAATACATCAAGTCAATTTTTTCTATGCTTTATTGATGTTTTGAAAGATTTTGAGTGAATTTGCACAAGATATAACAAAACTACTAAGATACCGAGGAATTGAAATTTCCACTCTCCAATTAATAAGTGATTGGAGTGCTTATTACACAACTAAGATAAAAACTAAGCTAGGAGGTATATCACAAATAATACCAATGACACACGGAATACGATAGAGAGACAAGACAGCCTTAGCCCAACTATATGATGGATAAAATAATTGCCTCAGTGAAAGCACAACAAATCGGCTACTGTATGGAATGAAGAAGTGAGAGTATTCTATGCAAAGCAGACGACGCGGTGCTATTGGCAAAGAATAATGATAGCCAATATCGACTGCTATTTAAATTCTTACAGGCAGCTAACAAATACAATTTACAGATTTCTGCAGAAAAAATCAAAGTCAATGTTGAATTTCAATCATCCTTCAGATTTATTGGCGCAGAGATTACCAGCAGCTGTGAACTACAAAACTACAAAAGTACAAAGGTTATCACTATTATCGATTATATAACAAGCAT
>JARJDU010043980.1:0-19253 GCA_030264695.1 Lissagria laeviuscula
AAAAAGGTGTGTGGAGTTCGTAGTTCTGAACTCGAAACATTACCTCCTGCTATACCGCGGTGAAAGACGTAGTTCTACGTCAAAATTTTAATATGTTTTTAGGATCAGTTAACACAAGTTTAATATACTAGTTGGTTTAAGAATTATGCAGACCATAAACTGGAAATGTCCTAGAATTTAGTTTTAGTCGACAGCTTTTTTTCTACCTATAATTGTAAATATGCCTTGTATTAAAATGATTTTTATTTCAGAGTATAATTAGTTGTAGGAAATTGTCAATTTATTAATTCAGAAATCTTGAATTAAATAGAAACAGTACGATTATTTATAACCTGCTGCTTTGCCACCACATCTGGTTGGATTTAGTCACAATGTGATACTTGAACTAAATAAATAGGCTAATTTAAGAGATACTCAAGACTTAGGGTCTATATATTCTAGCAAAATACAATTCACAATATTGCTGCTAAAGTGCATTTTCAAGTAGTCACATTTTCATCAAAACCGACTATCCTTCCCTCCTCTTAGTTATCTTTTCGGCCTGCCTTTTAATAATCTTTTTTACTTAGTCCCATTCTCAAGTCGTCTCGGCTCGTCTTCTTTAATAATAATGCGTCAAGCATCATGCTCTTATTTATAACTTTATATCATAAGAGCTTTCTTATTATGTGCCGCGTACGCTCAGAAGCCCTCCATTGCATTCCAGCCTCTTACATCAATTTCCTAGAGGGCACCACTAACCTCTCATGGCAATCTTTCCTTCTAAGGCAACTTTTCTTTGGTTTTCTTGCTTCGTCTTCAATTATATCTTTTTTTAGTCCTAGGAAAAAAAGACGGATACAAGAGGACATCAGCACTAGCAAAAAATTAAAAATTAAGTAATTTAGCTGCTTTTTCAGTGCAAGTGTTGGAACTCTCATTTTTCCAAAAACGGAAACTTTGTTTGTGGAGTTTGCGGGAACATACTAGAAGCAAGCCATTGTTATCCTCTTAATCAAGATGGTGATAGTACAAATACCGGATGGCGGCGGTAGCAAGGACCGGAATGTGTCATCTTGTAAAGGATTTTTGGAGGAATTTTTGTCAAGCAGCAAGCAGTAAGACGACGAAAGAAAAATTATTTTTCGAGCCTCGTTTTCTTATGATAAACATGTGTCACGTTTTTTATTCTGATGACGTGTAATAAACCCGGTGCCTCCTTATTTCTTTCATAAACCTTTTATCGCCTAACTCAATTCAAACTTTTTAAATTTCTACCAAATTATTTATTCAGTAATTAGTCATGTTATCATGTAAGAGATATTTTCCAAAAACCGTCCATTTTGTTTGCATTAATTTCAGCTGGAATCCGCTGACGCTCATTAATGCTTTCCCCTTCCTTCCTAACCTCATTTGTCTGCCTCGCTCCCTTTACTTTGGCGTCACTCCCCTATTTACCATTTGCACGCACCTGCTACTTTATACATTACACAATCAGGAGGAATAATGGCAGGATAATGATATATCATGCTTGCGAATGGCATCAAAGCGTGTTTTTCATCATCCTACCCTCATATGTAACCAACATGACCGCCGCCTCGCTGAATTCATGTACGTTGGGTTGCATATAATTCTCTCAATATACAGAATCTTCTTTAATTCAATTTGATTTTGTTTCGAATTTAACATTTTTGCATTTTTTAAAATTTCTTCTCAAATGGATGGCATATGCTTAAGATCCAGTTAAAACCGGAAGTGCGCGATAACAAAGAACATCGTTTTCTCCTCAGCGCTGGCGCTAGGAAATAACAACGTGAAATAAAAGGTGATTTATCGTCGTCAGCGCGTAATAACATCTCCGATGTAAAAGCTTGATTTATTGTTGTGGCACAAATATATACCCGCATACTAGACAAAACAAAAAAAAATATGAAATTCAAGAGAAGCGCAGTTATCATGAGCAAAGACTGTAAAATTATTAGAATATTAAATGGTCCTAATATTTTTATATGATAAAATTGCTGATTTTCACAAACATGTTTCTTATCTGGACTTCACATAACTCTGATCACCCTACTTCTCAACAAAAAATATAAACCCGCAATAAAACCCAAAAAAGGACGAAACGGGTAGAAATCTACATGAGATGTCGGAAAACTCGATAAAAATCTTCTCGCTTGCCGGACGTGACGGATGCGCATGTTTATTTTTATAGTTGGATTGGTGCTAGGAGGATTGCCTGTCTTTGAATGACGAAGGCGTTGCTCCCTCTCTGAGGAATTACCTACGCGACAACACGATCAACTAAAGAGTCTTTTAAGCAAGACAATAAATTGACAACTTTTGCGAGAGAAAAAAAGCAGAAAAAATACAGAACTCAAAAACCGTTAGAGTTTCAACAGCAGAATGAGATTAGATTAGTCAATAAACAAACAAAGCAAATAATTTAATTAAAGTTCAGCACGAGAAACAATGATTGCGATTGATCCAGTGGCTTTGAACTTAGCCGCGAATTCAATCCAATAGTAAGGGATGGGAAAGAATTTAATTTTCGTTTCGGCGATGCGAAGAGAAACGTTAAAGGGTTGAAGTTGTGTTGCATCGAATGGCTTTCAATTTTACTGATTCTCCTACCTCGATTTTTAGTGTACCCCTCCATTCTCCTCCCACCACGTTCCTTTCTCCTCTATTTACTTGGGCTTGGGAAGAAGGAGTAGACGAAAGCAATTTTAATTTCGAAAATGATTTTCGTATTGCTCGCTCTCGCTTAATGCACGCACACGAAATGAAATTAATGACGGCGGCGGCGGCTGAGGCGGTAGAGACGGTGGCAGGCGACAATGATTTCGCCCGACCCGTTAATAAAACAACGCGCGCGAAGAATGCGAACGCCAGCAATACGTAAGTTTGTTTGAACGCTTTGACAGCGGCACAGAGACGGCAAATGGGGCAGAGCCGAGCGTTGTTTGCACAGGCACAATGTTTACCAACTCTCCTATAAAAAGTGATTGATTCCATCGCCCCCGTGGGCCCATGCCGTCCGCCCTGTTTGCATTCAGATTTGCCGTTGGTCTCTCGTGTCGTGTTTGTCCGGACTAGCGGAAATAATTATACCAAAGATTGAAAGATAACATTCAGATCACAATAGACAACAATGTTCTTTTCCACCAAAAAATTTGTAGCTAACTGGGAAATTTTTTTAAAAAGCAATAAATTATATAGAGAAAGACGGGAAGTTTTTAATTTATTAATTCGCTGGCTGGTGGTAGAACGCAAGAAAGGATGGGTACCGGCTGGAGAAGGAGGGTAGGTAAGAGGAGATATCTCAAGTCTCGTGGCGACTGCGGCTAGAGCACAGTCGCGTCACCTTAATTTATTTCTTGCTCTCTGCTTATCTGCTAGCGCGTTTGGACGTCCGCGGCGCACTTCATGCTCGCTTGCTCTTTGCCGCCCCTTGTGCCGGAGGTAACTCCGACTCACCGTTATTACACTGGTGTTCGTTGTTATTCTCTGGTTTAAGTTACGCGGCTTGACCTAAATCCGACGCCGTTTGCGCTGTCGTCCGCCTCTTGTTCCCATTGCAATCGCGAAAATAAAAGATGCGGAGCTACTTATTTTCGCATATCCCACTTGCAGTTGAACTAACTACTTGCATAGAAAAAGTGCACTCTCAATGAAAAATATTGCAATTGGCCTCAGTTTCGTTTTTTTTCCATGACAAATATTATTTGATGTAAAATGCAATATATATATATACTTCGCATAATACAATATTACAATTTGGAGGTATAGCCACCTAAACTCCTCTTTGAAATAACTTATCACAAGTGACATTTTGACTAATAGGAGTGAGCTACATGCTAAGGGTTGAAATGCCAAAATTTTGTATACTATAGCTCATAACAATCAATTAATAAATCTACAGTTACAGTAAACTGTTTTAGAAAAGCTTAATACATTTTTCAGCTAAAAAATAGCATTACAAAATGATATGCAAACTGTGCTAGTTTGCACAGTTAGTGAAAATCGGACGACTAAAAACCTAACACTCAGATTACCAACTTCCAGAGCACGGAATCAACAGATGAAAGTTTTCACATTCTATTCAGAGACAAAAGAAATCATATTTGGAAACGTATATTATTTCTTTTCTTTTACTTTCCTTTAAACCCTGTATTTTCTTAGGTTTATACTCTCGTGGCGCTGATCATTGACGTCCGTCATCGACTCGACTCGACTCAACGAAAAACGAATAAATCTAATCTGTTGGCATTAGACGGATTTATTATGCGCGCCTTTTCTTGATAGATAGACAGACCACCGGAGGCAGCGTTCGTCGATGAGAAATGCAAGGACTGACATCTTTGCCGCCGGGTCTTTTTCGACGGATGCGGCTTTAGCAAGACAGCAAATACGTCCAAAAAAAAAAACGAAAACGAAAACCTGATTGAGAAAGATGACAGTAATTTGTAATTTTGAAGGCAGATAGTCATATATCAGCAGGGAAAGTGATTTCCACTCACAATAATATGAAGATTCTGATAGGACAGTTTTTTGTGGAAAGGATAAAAAGAGATAAAGGAGGAGGAAAAATGTTAAAATATAAGAGACGCTCAGATTCTAGATTGACAGCTAGGTAATTTAATGTCATAATTTTGTAATTTTTGTGAGAGATTATAAATGGGGGTTTTAGGGTAAATTCGATATTCAATATATCAAGGATATTAAAAAATGACAGGACTCACTAACTCTTTTAAAAATTGTTCTTGCTAAAATCTCGACTCTAAAAGTACGTCTCAACATAATTAAAGAACATTACAGAAATTTTCTATAAAATTTTAGACCATTTACATCAACCCATTATTTATGCTTATATTGTATTATATTAGCTTTTTTTTTATTCCTTAACATATTCTTTTGTGAATACTTATCTCACTACCCAAAGACCGTCTGGCCCTTTCCATAAAAATAAACAAAAGAAAGTCTAAATTACGCTCCTTATTCATCTCTTCAACGCGTATAATATCCAAACGATATTTTAAAAAGTTTCGTTCTTATAATAAATTAAAAATCACCCAAGTTTTTCTCCATGTATTTGGGTGTATGCGCATGTGCTTTTGCTTGTCGTCTGTAGTCCTTTGTGCATAAAGCGGCTTTTCTTCAAACTCTGCGTCGCGACACGCAAAGAACGGCTTCTTCAAATTCAAATTGAATGGAGTTAATAGGTCTTTTACATCGATTTAGGGCATCGCCGTTTTAAACTTTCACCGTTTTGAAGCTTTTCTTCTCGTTGGCGCTGCATCTCCTCCCTCCCATTGCCAGGAAGTCATTTACAAAGTTGTTGAAAAGCGACGGTCGAAGCGCGCGTGCAATTATTACGCCACCTCCGATGAATAATTTATACGACTCGCATGAAACTAATCCCAGAAATAGATGGATGTAAGTCGTAAATATTATGGAAATTGTAAGAAACACTTAGAGGCGGTGGCAAACGATAGGGTGGGCTTAGATACGAGATAAATAGTTCGAATGCTACTCAATCAAATCGCTTCTGACCACTGTGAACGACGACCGCAAACAAGCTGCGAAGGATGCGTCGCGATCGGTCATCCATGCAATCGGGACTTGTCACTTGAACTGCTTTCCGTATATAAATCCTCCTGCCTCGGGATAATGAAAATCCGAACATGATCCAATTTCAATTACTTTTTAGTTTTATTTACAATGATTTTGGAAACTATCCTTGAGTTAAATAAGATTTTAATTAAAACTTCTAATTCATTTTTATTTATATTTGTATTTTATTTTATTTTAATAAATTAATTTTTCACATACAATATGCAAAGCAATATTTTTCTTTTATTATATATGTCAGTTGTTTTTATGTTATCCTTTAATGCTTTTTGCTGCTGACCCACGCGTTGTTAATGTGACTCCACAGAAAAAAATTCTAGCCAGAAACTACACTACGCAAACTATTAAAATGATTTATTAATCTCACACGGACTCGTTATCCTCTTTCGAGCGGACGCAGAGCCGAACGCGATAGCAGCGAGAAGCGCGTTATTCTTCGCCTTCCGATCCCCCAAAGACGCACCCGCGCGTTCTGTGGATTGTTACACGTTTTTTTGCCTCTCCTCCATCACTTCCTCTGTGGACCAATTTCAAAATATTCAAATATTAGCAAATTGGCATCCGCCAAGTCATGGCCCTTCGATACGACTACATTCTAAGCCTCATTTTTTCTTGTTCAAATAAATAAAATATGCTCGCAAAAAAGTATTAGTGAACAATTTCAATATATCCTATAACAAGTACTGCAAGGATCCTAACCTAAAATGAAATCCTTTAAATACTTCAAACAGTTTTCATTTATATGCTCTAGAACGTTATGAACAAGCTTAGCGCAGTATGCCACTATTAAAACATTAACTTGCTCGTTCCACTATCAGTAAGCTTGTAAGAGGCGGCCCATGCTGCTACCGCACCATCTCTCATAACTGCAAAATGCCAAACAGCGCGCCCTCACCATCCTCTACTAAATTCTTGCACGCTGCAACTCCAGGACCCCTTGTCCCCCGGGTAAGTTCTATGCTGCGCGCCCAACCCCGCCGAAAACACTGCTGCCGGAGGCGCTTCTTTCGTTCTACGCTGGTGCTCGTTGCTCTCGCCGCCTCTACCGCCGTCGCCGACGCGCTTGGGAAATGTTTGAATTTGCGGTAATTTTAAATTTAAACAGTTTGCTTCCGATTCTCTATATACCTACGCTTGCATATAAGGAACCCAGCTACTATTCCCTAAACTTATATATTTATATACAGTGTGTCCATAATTAAAAATATTTTAAACAAATTTCAAATTAAACATTAATATATACTGAATTTTTTAATATTTTACTATACTCTAATAAAAATTTCAAAACCTATTATTAATTTGGAATTATTTTGTTCAATTTCGATTTAGCCCGCTCATTGGTTTTACATTTATTCGAACAAATGCGGCAACAACGGCAACTTATATGCATAACCTCAAATATTCGATTGTTCGTTCGGTTAGCTAGCACACAAACCGGATTCGCAGTAAAAAAGTAGAAACGCGCTCGAAGGCGTTGAATAATAGCAGCAGAGCGTTTGCTGCCAGTGCAAATACATTCATAATTGAATAATTCCCAGCTCAAAAATCAACCGCTTCCGCTGCCGCCGTCGGAATTCTGATGTGTGCCGACTACCGATACATATGTACATATGCTCCGAATGCTATTTCCTTTCGCTCGAGTTGATCCAAATAGACTCGAAGTTAGCGGCTCTGTGTTTGGATAACAATTGAAAGGCGCAACAATGGCGCTCGTGGCCAGTTTTAAAATGCATGATCTCACTGCTCTCGAAGTGCTATTGATAAATTGATTCATAATAGATTCCCGTTGATGAAAAATAAATACATGTGACGCCATCTAGTGCCATTCCAAAAATCTACAATCAAAACTGATGATATACTTTTATAAAAATGTTAACAATCTCCACTTATTCTACCTCTCTGCACATCATTGTTCTAAAATATGATGCAAAATATTTAAAGTCCGCGATGGTCTGTTTATTTGAACGACAAAAGCCACCATCATTATAACCTCACTCCACTCTTCATTCCCTGCTCCGCCTTCCTCAGTCAGGAAGTTCTTTGTTTGCTAGCACAGAAAAAAGTTAAATGAATAAAATAACTTGTTGTTGTGTGTTAACTCTCGCAGAATATTTGTGCGCACTTTGTGTTCAGTTTGCATCCATTTTTGGTCACTGTGTTAATTTTGGATTACAATCTCGAGTCCACGCCTCGTAAAACTTGATCTCCTTTGGTTATTATGTTAGTTACACGATGAGATGAATACCCATCTGCTCATTCCCCCTATTTCGTGTTTCACCTATTTCTATTTCATTTCGGTTAGAGAAAGAATTGCCCTGGGGGTAGGGGAGTACAGAATGTGGGAAGGAAATTTGAGACAGAAGTGGTTTTTGTTTGCGGCACGTTTCATTGCTGTACCCACATCAACCCTGCAATCTGTGGACACTACTTTCTATACAGTGCGTCTAAAGAAGAATTGTCAATAATAAATACATAATATTGGTAACATTATATTTTTTTGTTTTGTAACTTGGACAACTAGTTGAAAATAATATTTTATTCATACGAATATAAAAAATAAAAATAAAAACTATTTTGAAATGCTTTGTATATCTAGTCAAATGGTATATTCGGTATTTGGTATTTTTTCCTATCATCATCATTGTCTTTCACCAACACCACCGACCATCGTCTTACGCTCCTTTCCATTTCCTTTTACATCCGCCGCCATTTTTGGTTAACCGCAATGTCCTGCAAGCAGAATCTAGCAGCGTGTTGCTCGTTTCAGGTCTAAGTGTGTCATGGGGTGCGGCAAAGAGACAACGAGATGTGATTAAGTTATCCTTTTGTTTTCCGAGCGAGCGTGGCGGTTCACCTACCTCACACATCCCACCCCAAATTTTACCCAAACATTCACAAAATATTAAACCTAAATGGTTTATATATATTACACCGTAAACCCCACACTATTTATATTTATATATCCTAAAGCTTTCCTATCTCTGCTTTTTGTCCACCCATCCCTCCATAAAACTTTACCCGCAAATATTGCTCATTTCAAAGAGAAAGCTGACAAAATCATGTCGGCGAGACCGTAACTTGAGAAATAAATTGGATAACTGGACGTCTATTGCCCGCGTTACCTGTCGGATTCCATTTAAGGGTGTTATCTATAAGAATATGATATACAATGTGCCCAAGGTTTATATTCAAAGATAAAATTTAGTCCTAAATAAAGGTACGAGTAGTAAGAGAATATCATTTTGAGTTAGATGACTAGAATATTATCTTTCTTACCATTTTCCAATAATAAAAAAAAAGATATATTGTTACATTTCGATTTCAAAGGATTTGTTTCAGCATTCTAGGCAGGCAATACGTCTTACTAACGCGCATTGCGCGAAATGAATACCCATGATGCACGTATTGGGGCTCGACGATGCGCGAAGATATACAGCCGCCGACCACCTCCCCCGAAAGCATCATTTCTGCGCTCGTCAGCTCTTTGCGAGTCGACCGTTTATTCCTTTTGCGCCCGCACTTTTGATCGATTCGTATAATTCCTCGGCTTTGGCTTGGGAACGGTGTGAGTGTTGGGCAGAAGAGGGGACAAGAGGTGGCAAAGCGTAGTATGTGCAGTGCAGGAATTTCTCGGTTGGTATGCAGACAGGCAAGGTAGGAGGTGTCGGGCGGAGGGCGAAAAAGAGGATTGTGTGCTCTATGAATTCACTTGATCCCAACGGGTATCCATGCGATAGAGCCGGTGAATAGGTCGCCGATGTCGATTTGATTCATATTTATCGATGATCCACGAAGGCGTAGATATGAGCCGAATGGTTTCGTCCTCGTCGTCGCTTTTATTGCTGATCGTTTACTTCTTTTTTGGTACTGGCAACATGCAGGACATGCAGGAAACTGATGAGATTGTTAGAAGGTTAGCGGGGTGGCGAAACCTGAACCTTAAAAATTTATAACCGTATTTTCGATAAATTTCACGCGGCAATAAACAACATATAACTGCAAACGTAATAACAGTTTTAGATAAATGTACGTACGGTGGTACACGTCGCAAGCACAAAAGGCCCAAATTAATTTTCGATATTATTTAGCGCTTGGAGCGCGAGTCCGCTGAGATTCGAGGGATTAATGAAAGCGGGCGCAGCCACGCCACACATGTATAGAGACGGGTGCGGCGCGCCGTCGATAATCAAAACACGCGCACTATTCATTCCCCACGTTGGCTTTAATTAAATGATCTACATTAGAATCGCGCTAGCGATGTGCGCAACGATTACATTCGAATAAAATTATTCAATTACATTTCTCGCTTACTTACACCGTACATTCATACATACATACATCACGGCATTCAACATTCCCGTCCAAATTTACAAATAAACGGATTACTGAACTACATTGATGCTAATTATTTGTCTCTTGAGTAAACCGGCTTAATTGAAATATAAATACAAGCATCAATTTGGTAATTATATTAATTAGATCACAAATAGTCTAAGGATGCATTTACAGTTTTTGAGGTTAGGTTAGGTTAGGTTGGCTTAGGAAGTGAAAACAGACTCGAATCCAGTCGAGCATATCAACAAACCTGCTATTGGCACAGCAAGAGCATTGAGATGAAGTGTGGTGGGTGTGGCGATGAGAAGAAGTGGGGAAGCTGGAGTATGGGTGGAGTGAGAGAGCTTTTGTTTCCGTTGGGGTAATGAACGTTCGCCGTCGCATACATAATAAATCACAACACGTCGTCGACGTCGGGTAGCGAGCGTATTCTCGACGCACGCTTCTTCGCCTCACGGATATAACCAAACTTCCAAGTGTATCGCATCCCCTGCTGAGACCCTCCCCCTCATAACTGCACTACTTGGCGTGTTTGCCCATTTAGGGCACTTTAGCTCTAATTTGCTATAAATTGCATAGGAATCGTAAGCAAACTTGACAATGAACTCTAAATTTGATCCATTTGCTATATAATTTATTACAATTTGTATACTGTGTGTTTGCAGATAGAATACACATGTATATCTGACCCTCTTCTCATTTCTCTCAAGCACTTTTTTAACTTGCCGCTAGCACTTATCGCCTACGTTGTTATGCATTCACAGATGAAGTAGGTCATGCTAGATGAAGAACTTAGAGAAGAACTGACTGAAACGTCCAACGGTTTCGACCGCACTCCGTCAGTGGAAATCGTGGTCGGTGTAGCATTCATTCCTGCGCTCTATGAGAGTTTTTTCTTCAACTTCTTCTGTAGCAGGTATTGTTTGACGTATGCGGTTCGTTCGCGAAATTGAAAATTTCCAACGAGTCGCACGCGCCGAAGGGGTTGCTAATTAAGAGAGAGCTGCTGCCTCCGAGCGGGAAACAAAAGCGACGCAAAACGTCGAAATTTTAATCACTTTAATGACTGCGCCTAGATCCTAAATGAAACGAAACGAACTACTTGAATGTCACATTAAAATTAATTACCAACTCCAAATCCGCTCAATCGAAAAATCTACGCATTTCAAGATGGAAGTAAATGTTTGTATTTAGATTATTTTTTTTGTGGTGGGAGAAAAATACTAACAATACTCTTAATAATACTCATACAATTTTCCAAAGAGATAAATCTCTGAACCGCGTTAACGCCTCATGCAACTCGATTGCTTCGGAAGATGGAAACAAAGAGCACGAGAAGTGTTTAGGGAAATTTAAAAGGGCGCCACCGAAGAGAATTATGATATGGCAGGTGTTGAGAAAAAGTGGTGCCTATAACATCAAGCTCGATAGCACCCTAAGTTATTCCTCTTCGCTTCTTTCACACAGCACACTACCCACTCCACTAAACTACACACTCCAGTTTTTCTTCCCCAATGCTTTTTCATCATACCCCTATCCATATGTTCAACATTCTCAGGCTATAATATTTGATATTGCACCTGTACCTACAACAAGGTTGAAAGGGGTTTCTACATTCACTTATCCTTCAGCGCTTCTTAGTGTAATGTATAAATATATACGGGAGAGTACATGTGCTCAGCATCACGTGGATCTTGTAGATCATGTAGATCAAAAATAAAAAGAAAAAAAATACAAAGAAAAAAGAAGAAGTAAAGTATAGGTAGTGCCGTATATCGGAGGGTGTGAGGGGTGACATCGCGACAATAAAACTTTATGCCAAACGTCGTCATGTTTCCTTGTAAGAATAAGGAAAGTAAAGAAAAATAGAATTTTTTACAAAGGAAAAATAATTTTGCTTTGAAAAAAAAAAACAAAGAGAGAGAAAGCAATGGGAATAAGTTGTGGTTCTTATAAAAGCTCCTGGAAAACTTGAGCAAAAAGCAGCAAACATCCATGATATTCAATTTCGCAGCTTGGCATATTTCATACCAGTTAAAAAATTCCCTCTAATCAAGTTGCAATTACTCCCACATTTTGCCAAAACATATTTTTTCCATTAAACCCTTCAAGAACTTTCAAAATTAAAGCTTTTGAAAATCTTATTTGATATCATGCGCCTCTATATCAATAGACAGTTATAATCACATGATATCGAAATATTTACTATTGTCTGCGTAGGGTAATGGCCCACTGATGCCCTTGGCACGCGCGCAGGTTGCAGATCGATGGCAGCCGGAAGAGTTGTGTGCGCTCGTTTCGCCCTCACAGGAAGTTAATAACGCCAGATGATGTCCTCCCTAGCTGCCTGCGCGCCAATTGTGGTCGCCCTTGCGGCATCACTTCGTGGAGTAACATTGACCCGTGCGTGGCAGGTGAGGAGGATAAATGTCTCCCACCCATCACCTATTTCGATGGATGAGTGAGCAGTGAGCAGTGAATTGATGACGCGTGACGAGTTTAATTGACGCAAAGTGAAAAGACTCTCAGCCACACCTCTTCCGATCAACTGTGATAAGCGCTTGACTGGATTAGTCGATCCATAGATAGGCAACCATTTCACCAAAGTAGCAAATTACACTTTTAGTTATTTTTACTTAAGGAAAACTATGCACTTAGTATGCGTAACTAATTATTCCTCTGGTGTGGAAACTATTCCAAAATTTTGCGTATGAGGAATGTTACCTCTCCCCTCTCCTCCTCTTTTCATACCGCTTACTTTCACCAATTAATAATTCTCTAGTTCCCTGTTCGTTGTGTAAGAAACTCCTAACTCGCTTAGGAAATCCTCAGGTATTTCAGCAAAGATCACAGTGAATTTTAACATAACCACAAATTTTGGGTGTTTATGGAATGTTTTAGAATCCCATTGTAACTATCATCACAATAAGAATTTGAAAAAGTGAAATGACATTTAAGCTTATATGAGGTAGATATCCAACTCTTCTGCGAGTAGATTTCTCGATGCAAGCTTCAAGAGTTACTAGTCTAATGGAAGGCTTTGCGTATGACGTGCCGGAAGATTTACGTTAGTTCTTGGCTGTGGGGTTCTTCAGCAAACGTCTGGGATCGACATTGATTGAGAGGTAAATATCTCGGAATGCCCGGGAGAAATACTCCGCGCGTAACCCATAACCCAGCTACAATTGGTTTCTTTGCTTGTCTTTTTGAACCCCTCCCCCTTTTCTCCACCACCCCACTCTCAAATAAGCCTTTCTTCTTGTTTAACACTACCACATTCCTCCTTCTGTTATTCTACAATTATTAGTAAATCATCGTAAGAATTAACCCACCCTTTTCCATTTCTCAAGCCCCACCTCCTTCAATTCCAATTATGTCCCAGAGGACACAATGTAATTAGTTCGCAACAATCTCTTACTGGCGATAGTAGTGATGATCGAAGGCTGCCGGAATCCTAAACGACTGCGAGAGGTGCTGGAATGGTGAGTAGGGTGGGGTGCGGAGAAGTGCGGGGGTTATGCACGATCCACTCGACGGCGTCGAGGCCATGGGCTGGAATGCCGATATTAAAATTCCTCCGATCGGCCCCTTTCAGCATCGACAGCGGCATTGCATCTCGCGCCGCGGCCGGGCATATTGACGCCGACGCCGAAGGTCTAAATGATTTTTACTCCGGTTGCGAGTGCTGACGCCATCAGCCTTAGATGCTTAGGTGAGGCTAGAGATATTGGAATTATTAGCGCGGCACGTCGCCAACTCCGACCCCGATAGCGTTGGGCATTTCTGAACGTCTCGATGATTCGATTAGTATTCGGAAAAGTTTTAGCTAGGGTTTTACCCAGGTCCAACAACAAGAAGACAAAGCGAAATCAAAAAAAAAGTGAAAGAAATTGTTTTATTAAAAAGAAAGAGAGGGGAAAGTTTAAGGTTGGTGGCAATTAACTAGTGGACTATCTAATTTGCTCAGTTAGTAAGCTTCGCCCTTATCCCCTGCGAAGACAATTATTCTGGTGTTAATAGGGCTTTGGTCTGGCTTTAGTGTAACGAGGTGCAACCATTGTTCCAGATCAATTAGTTACAAAGATATTGGTAAATTAAGACCAATTGGAATTATTATAGTTTATTACACACTCCTCTCCATTTCCGCCCGTCCCGATTGATCCAGAATACAATATTTTCAAGCAAAGTAACCAAAAGAATCAAAATTGAATAATATTTACATATGAAACATCTGTAACACGCTTGAGTACACCAGATATGCTATTTCCTATTTGTTTTTTTGCCTTCCGAAAGAACGTGCTTGCACTGTGCAAAAATAGCAACCAAAGTTCTAGGATAGGAAAGCCGCGACGCCAAATGTTTATTAATGCGGAAGGAACACAATATCTGTCTATAGCTCAAGCATCCTGACACATACCCATGTGATCTTTGCTATTATATCATAGATGGTGCTGCAAGTTGTTCTAAAAATAGACTGAGCAAACGCGATGTATTACCTGCAACAAAAAGCATCTTGTATTATCGATTGCATTAAGTGAATCAAATAAAATATAATGTCTTAAAGGTTCTAGAAAAAAGTGAGTTAGTGGGACAGAGAAAAAGAAGTAATAATGATCGCCGATTTGTTTTCGTTTTACAATTCATTAAACGATATTTATTGGCAGTCGTTCGCTTTTATTGCACGCGGGCGGCGAGCATATAATAAAAGTGAAAAGTAGTAAACGACTGGGAGCTGAGTTGAGTTGAGTGATCGGTCGGTTAGAGGGAAAGAGCTGGAGAGCAGAAGGGTGAAAAAATGGGAGGGGCAATAAACAAAAGCGGTCGCGATCTTGTTCCAGTTCTAATGAATTGACTCCCCCAATCGAATTGCTCCTTTTATTTCTGATCCTCACACCCCTTTGATTTTTTCTTATAAAGCTACTCCCATCTTATCGCCCTATTTTTTCTTCTCCTTTTTTCCATTTATATTTTTATTTTATTTTAAATTTTGTTTGGAACTGAGACATAAAAATCACCCAATTCCTGTCTTCCTCTCTCTGTTTTACCCTTCAGTGTTGGTCCGACTTTCAAGTTGAAAAAATAATCATAATAAAAAATCGAGCAATTAATTTTCACATCAGAAAATCTTTGTTTCCACTTCCGGGCTTTTATGCCATTTATTTCGCATGCGTTTTAAATGGGAATTCTACATAAAAAATGAAATAAAAGTAAAATAAATATTTATGCGAGTGCGGTTTCAATATTTTTAATAGTAGATGGTGCTGCCGGGAGAGGAAAGGGAAAGCGGCTGAGCCGCGGAAGGGGACTGAACGGACATAATTCATTTTGCGCATTTTACGATTTTTGTATTTTATTTCGTCCGTGTTTTATTTCGTTTGAGGGGCAAATGTAAAATGCCGATAAGAGAATTGTAATTAATCACTCGAGAGTGAAAACAGCACAGCATCCCTGATCCCCGCCCTTCTATTGCCAATTTCTATTCCTACTCTGGTCATTCTCTTTCGCATTGAAATCCTGTGAAATGTATATTGCCATGAAATTTTCATATCTAATAAATAAATAAATAAGTATGAATGCATCACAGCAATTTTCGGTTAAATTGCAACTATTTTGGGAAAAGAAGTATTGTAAAAAAGGTGGAAATTATATAAAATAGAAAATTCAATCAAGGAGAGATGGCTCGAATTTTTAATGGGGGTTGAAGTAGAGGCAGAAATTTGATTTTTAGGATCAATGTATGAAAGTGGTATACTGTTTTATTGAAAGGAAATTAAATTAGTGAAAAATATAAGTAGCTGAATACTGTATTCAAAGTGATTAGCTCATAAATACAAAAACGGAAAATTTTACGAAAACTGAATTTACTTGGTGAAAAATGTAAAATGAACGTGGTTTCCAAGCAATAGTCATAAATACGATAAAAACGAGTTACTAGACAAAACGGGAATTCTTGCGTACGTTCTCTCAATTTATGCTCGTGTAGCTCACTCCCTCGCGAGAAGAAAATGTTTGACTTTTTTATAGCCTGGTGCGTGGTGCGCCGCATCTCGGGAAACTATTTTTCATTGTTAACGCCTGTTGTAAATGACGTCAGCATCACAAATTTACATTACATTAATGCCTCCACGCGAAATCTTTTTCCCTCTCGATTTTCCTTTTTCCTACTGCTGCTAATGGTTTTTATTGCTTTTTATATACTGTAGTGTATAACATTATAAACAAATATCAATTGTGGCATTGCATCATTTATCACAATGGGGTTGAAGTTGATAATTCCTTGAGATTGAAAAGCGGGCAAAACTCAAAAACCATGAAGACAAGAAATCGTGATTAATGAACTGTATTATACATGTATTCTACATCTCTTATATATATTTTGTAATACCTTGAACACATTGTACATATGTAAACGCCCATGTAAATACCAGTAGTAGGTAAGAGGAATAAAAGGATGAAAAGCTTGAAGATGTCGAGGAGGGATGCGGGAGAGCGTAACGCAGCGCTATCCTTACGCAGATTTCGATGTTTGAATTGTTGAGTTTAATGCACTGAATGGAGGAATAAAGGAGCGCTCCAAGCTCAGAATAAAAGAGTTGTTACCGTCGCGACGAAGCGAGCGAACGAGTGAAGGTACATTAAGAAGAAAGTGGATGCGACGGGGTAGTGGTGGAAGCGGAGGTGATGGTGGTGGCAAGTTCGTGTGTTCATTCTCATGTAGGGCACGCTTTTATAGGCGGCTGGGAGCTGCGAACATGAGTGCGTCTTCCATTAAACGCTCGTCAGCCCATGGCGTTCCGAAACATTTAATTGCTCCGGCTAATAATAAGTTCCGTCTTCTTTTTTGCCATTCATATTGCGCATAATTATCACTAATGGCCACGAATGTCCCAAATATCTAGGTGGGGCTCAGATAAAATGTGCTCGATTGTTCATTCATTGAATCGGCATAGGAATTCGAGTAGTATGAAAGTCTTTATGAAAGTAATTCATCCTGAAACCACTTGAATAGGAGAAAAGCGATTTATAATAAATAGCAGCGCGGCGCAGTCGATTCGCTTCGATTTATTTTTTATTTCGTTTTGTTGTTATTTCTTCTTCTTGTTGCTTGCCGTGCGTACTTCTTTCACATCGTTTTCCTTCCTTACCAAGTTGCCCGCTTCGATGGCTCGTGTTTCGATCCTTGTATTTCAATCCTATTGTGCTCCGTTGCGTTGAGTCCTAGCTCGCGCCAGTAGGCTTTGGCAAGCGTTTTGCATTTGACAATGACAAATCGTTTAGCATCGCTTTTAAAAAGCGCTCTCGCGGGCGGAGCGTTTGTCGAGAGGCCCAAACAAATGTTTACAACTTTTTATAATAGACACGTTCGCCGAAAGCGCCTTTACTCATGTACACATTCCTATCAGCTTAGTTTCCAGTTTTTGCATCGTGCAGTCTATTTTTGTCCAATCAATGATGTGCTTTTGTTCAAAAAGTGAATTCGATTGGCGGCTGATCCTAAAAGTAATACCAATACGCTACCCTACGCCATATATTAAAGACCAAATTTAAAATAGTATTAACATTAACTTAGATGGGCCTGTAAAGTTCTGCCGGAGAGTAATTTTTTTGGTTGGTCCCTAATTGAGCCCATTTCGTTCTAGCTGAACAACCAACATAAACTCCAAGTTCAATAACTATATCTACTATGATCTATGATTGTTAAAGAATGTGCACAAATTTGTATATTATTGCTGTTTATAAGAGTTCAATAGAGTAGCAATGTATGATATAGAAGATCAACTAGTAAAGTGATTTTATGTGAGGTGAGCTCTCTAAAGAGGAAAAGAGAATAAAGTAGAGCATGAAAAAACAAGGAAATGGAATAGAAGTGAGAAATTATATTAGTATATAGAATGATGGTAAACATTTCCCTAAGCTCAAAGTTACACAAAATCCTAAAAAAACGTCTTAAAATTTAAGTAAAGAAAGGATTGCATGCGGAAATATTAAGACCCGAGATGACAACAATTAGAGTGACATCGCGTCGTCCATTTTTATTAGATGCTCGGAAAAGAAAACTGTGCCACGCCGTGGAGCTTAAACCCACGTCAGAATTATACAAGTTGCAAAGCACTTAGCGTCTTGGAAAAACCTGACGACAGGAAAATTGTTGCTTCGCGCGCGACCTCCGCTCGCGCAGCAGGCGTAACGAAAGCATGATTAATCATCATAAAGTCTTGCGAGCGCCGTCTCTACCAAAGACCAACTAACTATTTCTTTAGCGATGCGGCGTCGGACGACAATAGTCGCAACTGAACTGCAGCAATCATCGTCAAATACAGAAATTGAACCGAGAAGCAGTGACACTTCATTTATTCGAGTTGTTTTATTATGTCATTTAACTTTACCTTTAAATTAAGTAAAAAAGCCAAAATCACCTAAGTAAGGAAAACGATTGATGTGCTATTATAGAAATAGGAGCAATTGTTGGAAGTATTGGATTGTTCGATAAATGCGAGTAAAGTGTTTTTGTTTGTGGTGTCACTCGATCTGTCAGCCGCGATGCCGACGACGCCCCCGCGTATTAATAATAATGAACGCATGTCGTGCACGAATGAATAATAATCGAACATAATCGCACGACAATAAACATCGAAGGGCTGCTTGTTTGTCTCCAGCGTCGGCGTTCGCTTGCTCGCACGTCCTTGCCAGCAAAGCCCGGCTTGAATAATGCGTCCTGCGTCATCCTTCTTCCTGTTCCTTCCACCTGCACACGAGACTGATTCGTGTTTGCTCTGAACGATTTGCCGCAAATGATTTGTGTACATGCAAAGACGATAAGGATGAGGTCCCATTTCCAAGTTGCTAAGTAAATATTACTGTTGGTTTGAAACTTTGCTTAATATGATTTAAATTTAGTTGATGCAGTAGGTAGGAGTTTGATGATTTTTCATATGAATGAGAGGTAATTTATAAAAGTGAGAATCTTATTGGTAAATGGGAAAATTATATCTAAACTATGAAAGGATTTAAAAGGAAGAATGAATTTGATTAGCAAATAAAATTTTTACAAAAAACGCCAATTTATTTTAGGAAAGCTTAAAACCAACTCGGATAAAAAGGAGAAATATATAAAAAAGGAAAAATGCAACAATATTAGCAAGGAAAAAATTAAAAATTGAATAGTATAAAGATTGAAGCAAAAGGAGACAAAAAGCAAAGATCCGGCTCATAAAACATTAGATAAAGATAAAAAGACAAAGTTGTCATGTTTGAAAAGGGTCAAATCTGATTGGCAAACAAGGTCGATGAGGCGGTCCCAAACA
>JARJDU010043990.1:0-10655 GCA_030264695.1 Lissagria laeviuscula
TACAAAATGGCGTCAGACAGTGCTGCCATCTATACAAACTTTATTCAAATTATGTAACTAATTTTCCAACGACAATTCCTATTCAATGCAAATATCTATAATATAACAAAAGCAATATCTTTATATATATATCGAATAAAATCCTGCCTGCCGCCTCAGCAATAAAACACAAGGTGGCCGGCCACACATTCAAACACTTAGCGTACATCTTACATATCTTTCATTTTGTATGTACATTGTCCAAGCGTCGTCTTTGCGCAAGTGAATAAAATAAAGGCAAATTTAATAAGGTTGAGCGCGAAGGCAAGCGCAAAACGTTTATATGGAAATGGGCCTTTCGCGAGTTGTTAATGGCACATTGTGTGCACATTCGCGTCCGCCTCCCACCGCGGCGGCGGCTGTGGCTGAGTGGCAGTGCCACCTCGACCGAGCCTTGTTAGGCCGCACGAACTTTACATTCAATGAAGATATCTTCAGGCGCGCAACCAGCGTCTTTCTTTTTCTTATTTTCGCTTCTCGCTTCTTCTTCTTCATCGAGCTGTTTTTCAATACACGCGAGCGAAAAGCTCATCGTAGCTCTTAACTAGATCACTTTACGACACGACGTCTGGCACTTGCTGCCCTCTGCGTTGAGGTTAAGTCCAGCTTGTGGGTAACTAGTGTCGTAACTCATTCGGCAAACGAGCTGCCTGCGATTTAGGCATCGCGATCCGTGCAAGATATTTCAATTCGTCCTCAAGACAGAGTTTGCTTAGTTCTTTAGCTACCGGTGGCTTAATAAGGGCTCACTATTGACTTAATTCTATTTCTCTATTCTTAAATCCCTTCTTATCGATTGCCTCGTTAGTTGTCGCTGCCTTATTAGGATGTGATAATAAACAATTCTGTATGCGATTTGAAAAACTGTATAAGTTTGGAATTGTCGCCTTTAAAAAATAATTAAATAACTTATTATACTGTAGATTTGCATGAGATAAGAATTGTCGTCATATATTTTTGCAAACTTATGAAAAGACATAATTCAACTCTATTACAACGCATAATAATAACAAAAGGGCGACATTTTCGAAAATTATTGCATTGCCGGCGTATAAAAGTCAATTTAAAAGTTGAAAGAAGAAACCGGAGCGAAATGAAAACTCTTGGGCGCAGTTTCGCACAGTCGTAGGAAATTAAAATCGCGCGAGTTTGCCGCCCTGCGAAATTGAATTTTACTGCGGCTTTCCACATCGGCGACGATTGCGCATTTCCATAATTCTCCGACGCCAATTTCTTTTCATGTCTCGAATTGCGCCGCGCCGCGCCGCCAAGACGATGATTTAATGGAAATAATATTAAAATCTTGCGTCGCGCGCGCGTCTTGATTTTTTATTGCTTGGAGAGCGACGACGTTGACAGTCGTGGAGGCGGCTTTTAAGGTACATAGAATCATGGAAATGGCGGTTAATAAAACTTGACGCCCTTTGCAATTTCATTTCGTCTGTATATACCTAAGTACGGTAAGAAAGCAGCAAGAATTCTGATAATATATTTTTATAAGGGATTTAAAGACTAGGGAGAAGCAGAAAAAAGGGTGGGGGGCAGCTATCATTGTAAACTTTTGTAATTGCAATATTATAAATCATTTTAGATGTCTGGCGACATTTCTAATCTTATCCAAAAAATTATGTATTATATATTATAAATTTACAATATTTCTGCATAAGATTAGAATTGTCGCTTCTTAATAATTCGTTTTTAAACAAATTATAATTTTTAAAGTGAATTGAGTAATATTGGAGGCGGCAATGCATGCAGTCTGATTTTATTGACCGAAATATAAGCCAGAAAGCGAGACAACTGTCATTGCTAGATGTAAATAAAACAGGGTGAGAGAAAGAGAGAATGACAGGAGTAGAGGGTTTGATGCTGATGCTGATGCTACGGATGGTGGAGGCGGCGGGGACGCGCAACGCAGTCGAACACACATCGAAAAGCGGAAATTAATCTTTTCGCCATTGTGCGCTTTAATAAACGCGAAGCTCGCGCATTGTCGTAATCGTAATCGCTTGACGTTCGTTCTATAATAATTCCCAAAAAGAGAGAGAGACATAGATAAGGACAGCATCCTTTAAAACCATCTAAACTTGAGTGAACAAGAAAAGAAAAATTCTCACGTTTTCGTAATTAATTTCCGAAATTTTTCTAATTAAAAAAATATGACGACAATACTTATCTTATGCATATTTTTATTTACAAAAAAATAGCATAAGATTAGAATTGTCGTCATAATATTATTGCAATACAAATATAAGTCAATTCCCACGTGCAATTGACTTTGTATGTGGAACATCCGAGAGGAAGAGAAGGGAAAGAGGAGAAAGAGAAGGGAAGTGACACGTGGCATAAAAGGCGTCGAAACGTTTGCGGCTTTTTTACCAGCCGAAGGCAGCGTTGTGCAGCGATTATTGTTGCAACCCCATGCGAGGGGGATGACGATTATGAATGTGTATCACATCCATCGCACAACAGCGGCCGTGCGTAGGAGTAAGAGGAAAAGCAGGAGCAGTGATATCATGGCCCGATAGGCATCCCGGAGGCCGGATTGAATTTCAGGGATTATCGGCATCAGATACGAATCCTGGATGTGTGCAGGGGCAACAATCTGTGCATATTTATGCTATATGTGTATGTAACCTATGCATCTATGTATTAGTGTAGCAGGAGCATAATCATGCGTGATATTATTGCGTTCGATGCTTGGCATATTGTCTCTTTGTTGCGAATTTAAGTATGGTGACAATTCCTAATTTATGCAATAAGTATAGGCATTTCTATGGTAATTTTCATATTTATAGACGATGATAATGGTTTTAATAAAAATGACAGTTCTAATCTTATGCCTGTTGTAATTCAGATATTTATTTAAAAATCTATTAAATATTCGATTATTTTCGTTTTTGATATAAAGAAATCTCTGGATCTATGCAACCGATTTTGCTCATTTTTTGTTTTCAATACTTTAAAATAAATTCTGTATCATGTAACATCCGCCTTTTTAGATTTTCTACTTTATACCATTATTTAAAAGTCGATTTTCTCATCGAATAATATAAGGAGAAAAATTGTAGCTTAAAGTGAAATCTTTGTTTTTGGTAAAGTGATAAAGAACTATAAACTATTTATAAGTTGATTAAGTTGTTCGGGTGTCATTAATTAATTAAGAAAATTATCATACAGTGTAGATAATTATAGTCATAATGATGGTCATTATTAAACGCACCTCGAGCGATCCGTCTTGTAATTTCGAAAACAAACGAAACATTAATAGCAGCATGTCCGCACTCTCTTGTTCTTTCTCTTTCTCTCACACACATAGTTTGGCTCAACGCAAGCATCTCTTTTTTCTTCTTGTTTGTTTAATATAATTATTATGATCATTTCTTCATTCTTCTTGTCGCCCAATGATATTCCTATCATATCATATCCATCCTCGTTTAAACTTCTTCATTATTTTATTGCTACATGCTTAAGTACTCTATCTGTTAAAACTCAGTCATATTCAATAATAACTCAGCTTAAGTCATATATACCAAGTGTCTTAAGAAATATCTCATCAATAAAAATCTATTCAATTTTTTCTATGAAAAAAAAACTCCAATTCTTAGCATAAGATTAGAATCGTCACTTAATCAATAAGTTACAAAATCAACGACTTATTGACTTAAATTTTTGAATTTTAGAAATTCCACAAACCAACAGTATTTTTACCTTTCAACAAGAAGTCTTCTCATTGTAAATGTTCTTCTTGTTCATTCTTTAAGATACTCAAATCGATTGCATTCTATTTCATATCTTGCAGTTGCTTAAGATCCTTATGCTTGCTCGCTTGGTTCGCTGTCGTTATTTATAATACATCGTCGATGTCGATTTATTTCTTCGCGGGCGGCGTGACCGCTTCATAAGCGAACACGACCGCGAGCCGGTATCGCGCTCCGGCCTCCAACCGAGTCGAAGAATGCGCTGCGCAGCTAGCCAACGATCATCCACCATACGTCTCAATTTAGAACGAACGAACGAAGAATAAGACGATGCGGATGAGTTACAACAGAAGAAGCTGAGGATGCGCAATCCTGGTCCGAGTCTCTTCTCGGCATCTCGTGTCGACATTTATATGAATATCATTTGACTGTAAACAGCTTAAACACCCAAGTTGCGAACAGTGCATGCGCACGATTTTTATATTCTTAATAATTTATTTAAATGCGAGTTTACTAACTTATCTCTCTCTCATACACTCACTACAGTTTAAGTCTCCTTCTCTTGTTAGTTTCTTTTTAATAATTTTTTTTAGACTAATATTATATGCATAAGATTAGAATTGTCGCTTTAAAATTAAACAAAAAATTAAAAGTACTAGTACAACAATAAGCTGATTATATATTTAATGTTTGATGTTGGCAATGAATGAAATTGACGACGATGCACAATGGGATTACATGAGGGATTATTTTAAATTCGATGGGCTACCCTATTTTATAAGCGGGATTAGGAGGATAACGACATCAAACTTATTATTGAACATGAACATGATGGCGAGGGGCGCTGACGTCGCACGTATGCTAAAACATTATTTAAGGTTAAGGGTGGTACGTTCTATTACGCTGTGATTAACTGCCCCACGCCTATATGAATAAAAATCGTATATGAATGTGAATGTCGCGGGGGTTGGAAAGTGTGAATTGGATTAGTTTGTCCCTAGAGATTCAGACCACCAGTGATTATTTTAATATGGGAAAAGCAAATATTATATTTTGCTAATATTTAATTATGCGTTCGCTATAATTTGGAATTGTCGTCTTAAAGTGAGACTTAGCTGAGAATTTAGAACTAACAGGGCTCAAAGCGAACAATCATTTTGAGGCTTTTAGAAAAAGAGTCCTAGGCGCACAATCAGTTTGAAGCTCTTCGTAAAAATTCCTATGTAGGTAATTTTGGCTCTCATATCTTGAGAGGCTCCAGAATGTGACAATTCGAATTTTATGCTAATACATGCATCTGCAAAAAATTCATGGCTTGCATAAAATATTTTTTTAAATATTAGTACTTATACCAATTTTAATTTTTTTTTTAAATAAATGTATAGTTGGTTGCCTAAAATGGGAATGACAGAAAAAGTAGGTGTGTCTTTAGTGTGACTTGGAGACATATAACGTCTGCGTAATCTGGCGTTTCCGGTCGATTAGGCTAGCGACACTCACTCGTTTTCACACCGCCACCCCAACCGATCCCCATTATTCCCAATATTTCCCCAATTTACCCTCTCGCATATCCTTCCACACACATAATTTTCCTCTCGCGCGTTCCTCATCCATTTCCGGACGCTCTCGTTTCTATCTAATGCTCGATTACGCATCGGTTCACTGCATTCTCAATGCTTTCCTTTGCCAAATCTCCAATCCCTTCCACCCCTTGCATCGTGCTCCTTTACCATATTAAACTCAGAAATTCTCAAACATGTCTGTTTTTCTAGAAGTTGTGTAAAATTAAGGCAGCCATTAAGACAACTTAAGCTAAACATACAAAAATATGTCAATGTGGCTTAAATATGATTTCAATCAAAATATTTATTGTGAATAGAGTTTGAGGTTAGTACAAACTGATAGCAAAGCAAAATGATGATAAACGTAAAACGGACATGTTTTTAATGAAAATGTGCGCTGCGCCGACACGCCGCCATGCCGTCGTGCGGTTAATTAGTTTTATATACAACACATCATATTAGCTGATTTTAATGAATTCATTAACGAATATACAATGTGTCCGAAAACACTCGCATTCGTTTGAATAATTTAAATCTACCGCTAGCGCCACTAGCTACTACCAGCGCTATCAATACAGCATCGCACATAACTAACGGTTCCCTGGTCAGTCACAAGATGGCTTTGTTTTCTTAAACATGACTTTCATGCAATACCCAGTATTTAATAATGCAAAATATGCGCAATAAAGAGAATAAAACGTTCGTGGGTTAATTCCGCGACCGCCCATCGACTTCTCTTGCCTGATATCTTCTTTTCTCTCACTCTTTTTCTAATGGGGGAATATGCTACGATGGGAAAATTATTACACGAGGAAATATTAGCTGATGGCATTTTATGGTAATAATAATTATGATCTTGTTGGCTAGCGGCACATTAGCGTCACCTCTGACTTGGATTCCGATTGCTGAAAGAAGAAGAATAACAGTGCAAGAGAGCAACAGAGCAACGAAGATGAGTAGAAGAGATGTAAGGTTAGAACGCGGATAATTTATTGAGTGTGTTGCTTGCGCGGCGGCGCTTAGTCGATGAGGATAATTAGAAAATTAAGATTAAGACTGCTTGTTGTTTAAGTAATAAGAATAGAAAGATGCAGATAGACAGATTGTAACGAGAGAGAAAGAGAGAGTGATTTGTGATTGATTATCTTTGTAATAATTACCAGCGGAATTGTAATTGATTAATTGAAACTTAATGATATGCTGTCATAATATAATTACTATTGGAATTGTCGTATTTTGCAATTTTTGAATTTTTTTTTAAATGAAATAAGGGTTTTATTTAAGTTGATTCTAATAGTAGATGAATTGGAAATGTCGCATTTTGTAAATGTTTTAAACTTAATTAAAATACAAAAACTTTTTTTTCTTATTTTAGTTTAGATTATTAGAAGATGTCTTTCTCTGAAATATTTTTGACTTTTTGTGTTTAAGATGTGTAAAATATTGTGCTTGAACTATATTTTGGTATATAACTTCGTTGCAACGTTACAGCAAAAAATAATAATTTTCTTTCTTAGTTATGCTTGACATTATTTTCCCAACTGGCTGTAAAGAAATCTCAGGATCTATCTAACTGATTTTGCTTGTTTTTAGCTTTCTGTACGTAAAATTAAATTTTCTATCATGTAGCATACGATTTTTTTTATATTATAGAATTTTCAATTTTATATTACTATTTGAAATAAGTTTGACTTTTTTAGCCAAAAAAAAGACTTTTTATTTTATATTACCGCCATTTTTGTGTTTTCAAACTTAAAAAAAAATTTTGTTATATTGAAAGTAATAATATTGTTCTGCCACATACAAAAAAAAAACAAAAATACTTACTTTATTTCTAATACCAAAAAAAAAATTTAAATAGCTCATTATCCATAGGAATTACTTTCCGCTCAATATTAATTTAATAATGCAATTAGTATTGTCCTAAATTATAAAATACAAAAATACAAAATTTTCATTATGTGGCAATGACAAATGATCCAATTATTTCAAGCAAAAAAAATCAAAAAATTTCCAATTTAAAGTTTTTATTTTATTAGGCGCCGGAAACGATTCAATATATCAATCCAAAAACCTCATAAATTAGTAAGGAATCCACACATTTCAAGATATTTTCACAAGCGGCAGACAGAACGTTTAGAAACAATCTCAAAACATTTTAATTTTATAATTTTACTTCGTGGAATTTAAATAAATAAAAGAAAAATTTTCAAACTGAAAAGTTTCCACGATCAAACCATTTCAATTTAAATTACTAATAATATATAACTCTGCTTGAATCTTTAATATACTTAATTTAATTTGATAATTTAAAGAGATATTCGACAAAGAACACGAGAAATTCATATTCCTGCTAACTTAATTAATACGCCGCTATTAATAATTTATTCCATTATGATGCTTTTTTACGGTCATTAGTGGCCGTTATTGCAGTGTTATTGCTTCATAAAGCTGTTATTAACTGCTTTCGATGATTAATCGGAAGTGATTTGCATTTATACAGAGGCCAGCGAAGAATCAAACCAATCCATCAAAATTTACCGACTGGTTTCACGCCCAGCTCAGTCCATACCCTCTCCGCGAACTTTTCTCATTATATATTCAGTACACGTGACCAAATAAATTAAGTACAAGTCATATATGTCTATATACCATTAGAATTGTCATCATATTGTAATTGCAAAATTTCTTCTTGACTTTATTGGTATTGTCATTTGTGGAATATACTGCGCCAGTAAATATCCAAGAATTTCAAGAATTATTGTCCACCTATTGGCATAGTTTGTTCCAACTTTGAATTCCAGCTTCCAGAGACACAAATCTAAATTTTTTTTTGACTTTCGAAATACAGAACGCGCACGCGGTGGCACATCGATAACTATCCGCAAACTTCCCATTGTTGTTATCTACTCTCGTCCCTATAATCTGATAACGATCGCAGTCTATGCAGCTCGCGCAGAATATAAAGAAATCAAGAATTTTATGCTCGTGCATTGAGCGCTTGCTGCGGCGCGCCAGGACATCGTCCTCGTGATTTATTGCAAGCGATCATAACTAATAGAAACAAAGGAATAAGCCATTCCATCTGCGTATAAATATATACAATATGTTTCAAGTATATATACTATATAGAACATATTCTTAATTCAAAATCATAGTTTTGATAGTAAAACCACACTGTACATAGAATTCCACAATACGAATTAAGATATTTGGAGAATGGCGGCGGCGCGCGTCCAGAATTATTACCGTCGTCGACATCGACACCAGGAATGTGGGGAATCCTCGAGCAGGGCGCGAGAGAGCGCCGGACAAATCGAAGATCGCTAGTTAACGAGAAGCACGAGAAGAAGAAGTCTGTCTCGTGACTATATTATTTTCCTCGGCGCACCAAATTGAACAAAAGACTTTTTAACATTCCCGACTTGTTCGTTTATGTAGATTTCGATGTCTGAGCTTGTTGCACATGCGCACACGCTATTATAGAGCAATTGAGCATTAAATGCGCACTGCATCGCTGGCAAAACTAGATAAATTGACGGTTGAACATTCCACTTTGATACAAATTAAACTTTTGCGAGTGTCGTAAATTCTAATCTAATTTAAGTAGATTTATGGCTTTATAGCGACATTTTTGAAATTACATTCTTACTTAAAATTGTTAGTTGACTTAAGCACAGATTATACTCGTACTAGTGCAGTTAAACTGTGACTTAAATAATGTCAATGAATGAAAGGTAATGCGTGAAAGTTTGTGAAAATTCATTCAATTTGTGATGCGTTGCGTGCGCAGGTGACTAATTGTTAATTAGCCGGACGTGTCAGTCAGCTCCGAGGAAAGTTTCCGTCATTTGCGCTCAAAGCAAACAGTAGTGACAACCGACTTTTGAGTGCTTGCTGATTCAGTTACTTAGTAATGTTCACGAATGGGAAAAGTTGAATGAACGAGCATACGCCTGCGCATGCGCAATATAACTTAACTTTTTTCTAAGATCATTAAAAATTAAATTAAATTATCTTTTATAATACCGCAAAAGTTACTGGAATAAAAAAGATAATTAAAGCATATAAAAGCTGTGGTAAGGACTATAATGACTGAGCAAAAAAAATGCATGCACTTTGTCCTCCCTCATTGGCTGTTGTCTCATCGTCGACCTCGGAATATGCAGGTTCGTTGAAAGGATGGATTCTGGGTAATTTAAGGAAGTCGGTCGGTGAGGGTGGGTGCTCTGCGATAGCCGCGAAAATGAAGTAATTAAAACTATAAAAGGGTAGGTTAATTGTTTTCCCTCGCTCGGCACTCTGCTGGCGCTCGCCTCAGATGTAATTAAAACGAACCAATTATGATGCATCAGCTCCTCCGTTCTTTTGTTTTTCTTCTAACATCTACTCTCTTATTATTACATTTATTTTGTATAAGAAAAGAATTGTCGTTTAATTAAAATAAAGTCAAGTCAAGCTACTTGAAAGACAAGCTACTTAATTCAGGCAAATTTTTAATTCTGTAAAATGGCCACATCCTGATTTTTTTGCATAAGAAAAAAATTGTCGCCATATGCACTAAATCACCAAAACGAAATAAAAATATAAAAAACGAAAGAAGAAATATTATCTCGTTACTTAGATAAAAATTATAACGAAATGAATTGGCGCTAAATCTCAGCTTGATCCCAAACGCTTCAGCAATATATCGCTATTACAATTTAGCTCGGCTTAAAGAAGCAAGAAGCAAGAACCAGGATAGCAATATGATGAACAGAGAGAAAAATCAAGAAAACGATGAGAGCCAAGAAAAAAAAAAGAAAACTTTTATTTGCCCCGTCGTTCTATTAGAAGTTGAGCGAAGAAAGCGAAGAAAAGCCTTTAATCCCTTCGTAGAAAAATGATGACGCCTAGAAACCTCTAAGAGATTTAAGGAGACGTGCACAAGGAAGGAGATGAATTCTATTGGCCAATAAAACGGACAGACAGTTTATATCATAAAAGGATATTATCACCTCTATAAAAATAAATAAAAGTATAGCAAAGAAAAGTTGACGACAATTCTTATTTTATGCAATATCAACGAATTGATAGAACAAACATACTAACAGAAGGAAAACATTTATCTAACATCAACCCTTTCTTTTGCTTTTGCAGATGATGTTTGACAAACATTGCCACCGATAAAACTATGACAGCTAGTAGAATTATGCCATTGAAACCCAAACCCGACGCGCAGCAATTTCCGTTGAATGCTCGCCGACTGAGGGAGTTACTATCGCCATCAGACAGTGGCGCCTCTCGACAATGACTTTTGTTGTTTGCACATACACACACACGTACAAAAATCATGCGTCCAGCAATCTGTAAT
>JARJDU010043991.1:0-10583 GCA_030264695.1 Lissagria laeviuscula
CGTACCAAAAAAAGAAAATGTTTAGAACATTCTTAACTATTTTCATTTCATATCTGCAAACAACCCTGATTCTCACTAATCCCTGGATAGAAAGGGTATGCAAAACGCGTACAATTTATTAGCCTCTTTATATTAAATGCAAAACATTTCAGAAATTCGCCGCGACTTTGACACAATCTGCAAAACGTAACAAAAAAACAAAAAATATTTCGAATTTTTTAAAATTATTGTCACTTTAAAGCTGCAAATCACTTAGTTCCCGACCAATCCTTTAACTGCAAGAGTATACAAAACGCGTAAAATTTAATAATATTTTCACCACATGTAAATCTATTCAGAGAACCCTGGCGGTTTTGCTACAATCAGTAAAAACGTAACAAAAAACAAAGAAATAATTGTAAATTTTTAACTTATTTTACTTCAGAGCCGGAAATCAGCCATTTCCCAACCAACCCTTCGACCGCAGTACTATGTGAAACGCGTAGAATTCAAAAATCTCATTATTAAATGCAAAATATTTCTGAAATCCGACGAGGTTTTGACACAATCAGCAAAAACGTAACAAAAAACAAGAAAATAAATGTAATTTTTTTTTTAAATATTTTTACTTTAAAACCGCAAATCACCCAGTTCCCGACCTTCGACTGAAGGGGTATACAAAACGCGTACAATCTAATAATCTTTCTAACAAATGCAAACCTGTTCAGAAATCCGTGGCGATTTTGCTACAATCAGTAGAAACGTATCAAAAAACAAGAAAATATTTGGAAAAATTTGAACTATTTTCATTTCAGGTCCGCAAAACACCTAGTTCCCAACTAATCTTTTTACGACAGGAATGTGCAAAACGCGTAGAATCTAATAATCTTTCCAACGAATGAAAAATATTTCAGAAACCCGCCGCGGTTTTGCCACAATCTGCAGAAACATAAGAATAAACAAGAAAACGTATGGAAAATTCCTAACTAGTTTCATTCCAGAGCCGCAAATCACCCTTTTCCCGACCAATCCTTGGACCGCAGAATTATGCACGACGTGAAGAATTTAATAATATTTCTATCTGGAGAAATTGTCCCTATCTCTCTCAAAAACTCCCCAATCCGTCGAGATCAGCGCTTAACAATTGAGACCAAAACCAAAACAAATAAATATGCTAACGAACAAATATATAAAATATTCGAAAATTTGCTATCGTTTTGGCCAGAAGTTTAAAAAATCCGCTTCATCATAGTAATAATTGTGCAAATATTTAATTTACCATTGTTTTATTCTGCGATTCTTCGACGGCATAGAACATACGCTATCTGATCTGAAAATAAGAAAAAGAAACTAATTAATAATGACATTAATAAACAATTTCTAATAATTGTTAAGTTGTTTATTCAGAAACTAAATAGAAAGATGGAAACAACTGCAACACTTTTTGCAACAACCAAAACAATAACGAAAACAACAACAGTAGCAGAATAAGATTATTTACCTTGAATGGCTAGCCGCGTTGCTTTTATCCTACGCAGATCAATCTCAGTAGCATCCGAATGTAATCCACTGCACCAGCGCATCTTAATTATCACAACACTCATACTTTTTCCATTTTTGGTTAGCTAATTGCTTTCAAAGATATCTTGAATTAAATGTCTTCACGCTGCTCGGCGACAATAAAATAAAGTTCTCAAGTTACTCGCAACGCGCACTTCAATCAACGTTTTCCGTATTTTATTAAACAATTTGTAAATTAATTTGTAAACGCACTGAGGAATTGTGTGTTCTTCGAGCCGACGGAAGACGACGATACCTTCTTGAATAAGCAAGACAATCGGCCGACCTGGAAAATAAAATTTGTTCATGAACATTAATATCAGGTAAAAGTAAGACCATGTTAAGGCGATATAATAAACTAAAAATGACTTAATATCCTCAAATTTTATAGATAAATTTTTCAAATTGATATAGTACTTAGATACTTTTACCTTAACACTACTCTGGATAAAAAGTCAAATTAAAAATGGCAATTTAAATCGTTATAATTAACAAATTATAAATTTAATGATTTAATGAAATTGTCAATAATAAATTTTGGAAGCCGACCCTGATGAATTTTATTACTTTTCGATTGTAGATAATTGCCCACAGATATTTAACTTCTTTGTTGCAATCAACTTATCAACAATGTCAAATGGCTTTATAAATAACATTTGCATTGTTCGTATGGCGACAGACTGTCGCCATCAAGTCTTTATCAACGCTAATAGTGCACACCTGCGTCCTTCGCAATGTCATGCGCACGCAATAACAACTTAAAGTCGTTGGAACATTAAGCAAATGGCGTTATATAAATGCAAAAAGACTTTAATTCAATTCCAAATCTGTTATTTCTACTAGAAAACTTCAGAAAACCGATTTTATTGCAAATTATATGAGTGAAGCAATGAAAAATATAAAAATTCGCAAGTAAACAAACTTAATCAACAAAAAATTGTTTATTGCAATGTATTACTACCTTATTTATCCCAGTTTCTCTTGTTTAAGTCACTTCCAGCACAGTACAACACTACACACGAACTAATTGCGTTTGTAAACACCGTAATTAATTGTTTTTGCACCTAGAGCCAAAACACATGCGATTTGCGTAACAATGCCGGCGACACTGATTAGAAATGGTTCTAACTATTCTGCGCATGCTCTCTACAGCTAAGTCATCTAATGCTACGTCCTTACATATACTCATACTACAAATAAACAAAAATTAACAAATTCGCATTGTAATCCATAAGTAATTAAACTACAAAGTAATATTTCTACTTTTAAATTAATAATATGTTTCTAAATATAATTATATTAATATTTTAGCGATATTAATATTTATTTTGTATTAAAATTGCTAGGTAAGTATACAGCATAATCTGACTTATCTAGCAAAATTAACGTAGGCAACCAATATTACTTCATAACCACATATTCTATCAAAAAAAGTTTACTGTAGAAACAAATCCAATGAAAATGAATGAAAGAAATAAGTTTATATTTCCAAACATTGATATCTTGCTGTAAGTAAATTCCAATTATCATTTACCCTAGAATTTAATACATGCATCAAACGTTTTAATGATTTTAGGGAAGACCGCTTTGAAGATGAGAAAATAGTTATAATTGCAATAATTGGCAAATCGAAGCTAAATGCCAATGGACTTAAACTTAAGAGCATCGGCCGGATGTTCTGCAATTCAATAAATCGTCAAAACTATGTAATTATTATCCTCACACACAATTTCGAACAAATTTTCCATCAATTTCAACATACATATGCTATTTATTGATTTTAGTGTACTATAGAAGGCTACCATGATCTTCTAAATCAAGTAATCTACTTACATGTCCACTCATTTCTGGATTCAGACAATTTCATGAACAACTATGACAAGGTTGTAGCTGATTGTGAACAGGAAGATGGCAACACAGACTTTTTAGCTGTTTATGACAAGATTAAAAGTGCTATTGCCAAGCATCTCTTCTTCTTGTTTTATATCAGTCATCTGATTATAGTCTCACATCCAGGATATACTTTTGATACGAATTATATTCAATATTTCAAAGCAATGGAAGCCATGGATCGAAGATTGATCTCTGAGATTAGCAATGGCTTGAGAGATGTAGGAAACATTGGAGAGGAATGGATCACTGCAGGGAGGCCAGCTACACCAAGAATAATTTTCTATTTTGATAAATGTCCTAAGAATCTAACAAATCTAAAGAAGTTTGAGCATAATTTAGAAGACAGAATTTATCAAGTTTTGAAGAAGAGTAGAATCATTGGAACTAATAAGTAATACCCAATCGAATAACATATTTTCCTATTGATTTATATAATTCATTTTCTAGAAATATTTCGTTATTTGCAATACCAATGAATGAAGAATTCGTTTATGTTAATGTTGAGAAACCAGTCAATATGCATGCAGAAGCAGTAAAAGGATTGATTCTGGGCTGTCAGCCAGGTGCGACGCTACAAATTCAGCCGCCATTTTGTGACAAGGCCGAAGATCCGCGAAGTTTTCAGAGTTTCTTGAAGCGACACATCCAACAAGCGAGAAACAATGGATTCGATGAGAGTTCCGGCTGTTATTTTGAAGTAAAAGCAATCAATTCGTTTAAAATTAGTTTGTTACCATAACTGTTCTTCTCCTGTTAGCTGCCTACTATAAGACAATGGGCATGCGCATCGAGAGTAATCTATGACGTGGTTGCAAAACAAGATGGCGTTAATGAATTATGCACGGAGACGCGCTTTTCGGAGCAGAGATGTCTCAAAGTGCTGCCGATGGCAATAGCAAGGTATCAAGAAGGCCTGCCTGTGAGGTACACCTCCACTGTACATGAGACCAGACTAGGTTTTGCTCTAGCATTGTTTGGGGCTCAAGCCAGAGGTCCCATGTTCCAGAAATATAGCGAACAACTCATTGCTGATTGTATCTCACATTGGGAAAATGGCCGACAGCTATGTGAATTCGCCTCATTGAAGGGGAATCCATGCACGTTGCCTGTAAAACATCCCGAAGATCAGGACCATTGCAGTGGGGTAAAGTACATAGGTAAGTTGACCAGCCAAATATTCTACATGATCAATTTAATGTGAAAAATGTGCAGCTGTTTGCGACTGTGGAAGAAAACAAGGATCCAGGGACGACCCATATAATCCCAAAGACGGTAACTATACATTTTACCATCATCTAGCTAAGGAATGCGGCTGCGCGAAAAACGATCACATCGCATTCCCCCATTCCATGGATGACCTAAAGCACAAGAAATCATCAGCGTCATTGGATAAGGACAAGAAGGACGAACATCTTCCGGAAATGTTGACCTTGGGGTCACCTCCAGGCTTCCTTCCTGAATATCCAAGCTGGTCCCTAGTTAATTATGGCTCTAGCTCACTCTACAGTCACAATATCGGTGTCCCCGAAAACCATCAGCCTGGTTTCTGGCCAAATACCAATTACCTACTCCCCTGGGATGTTCTTGTTTATGTCAAATCCCAGAATCTTAGCACCCCACCAATCGCAGAAGACCACCATCACAACGAAAAGCCACAAGGGCAAAAGAAACAAAAATGGGTGGCTCAATTCGCTGTAAAACTCTTCGTTGGTTTTGAATATGAATGTCCCCGAGGGCATAGATTCATGCTAGCAGGACCTGATAAGATCCTCAAGGCTGCTCCTGGATGTTTAGTCAAAGACAAAGGCCAGAAAGTCGCTGAATCCGATATGCCGCTGTATTTTCCTTGTTTGTGTAGTCGTGGTGGTATGATGGCGCAGCTCACGCGATTGCATGTTGTCACCCCTAAAGCTGCAGTTCATGTCAAGGTCAATGCAAGGGTACAACCAGCTCCTGGAGCTCCGATCTTTGTGCCTACACTTGATGGACCGTCGACTTTAACTCAAGCTGCTTATTGGATCTTAAGACTGCCGTATATCTACTATGCTGATAAGAAGAATTATTTTGATACTCAGGGTGGGAAGTTACTTGCTGGGGTGTTTAGTGTTAAGAAGATTGAATATTCTAAGGATAAGAATTGATTTTGTTAATCTGTATGTACTTATCTATAGTAATTTCATAATAAATTCTCTTTTACTGAATGTTCTCTTGATTAATTCTATCTTAATTAATTGGATCCCAAAATTGGATGATCTTAATCACAAGAAATCATCAGTATAATTGGATATGGATAAGAAAGATAAACATTTTCCTGGAATGTTATTCTTGGGGTCAAAGGCGATTTTAGGCCGTGGGGCCCGAAATTTGAGGTGTCCCGTGCAGACCTATTACCCATGAAACTTACTTACACTTGATTGTCTGATTTTGCATCACGGCAAATCATAACTATCTAGGGCTCCAACTATGGCAAACACGCCTCTGCTTGGGGTCACCTTTAGGCTTTCTTCCTGAATACCCAAGCTAGTCCTTAGTTAACTATGGCTCTAGCTCACCACTCTACAGGCACAGTATTGGTCTCCCAGAAAATCATCAGCTTGGTTTTTGCCCTAATACCAATTACCTTCTGGGGCCCCAAGATTAGAAGGGCTCCACGCATGAAATTTATAACTTATTTCCCCTCAGTCGTGTGACTTACATTTGACTGTCTCAATTTGCAACACGGCAAACCATAGGCGTCTTGAGCCCCGACAGAGCCAAACGCGTCTCTAATCATCTCCCCTGGGATGTTTATCTCAAATCACAAAATTTTACCACCATCATAACGAAAAGAAACAAAAATAGGCAGCTCAATTCATTGTTAAGCTTCACTATAGCAATTTCATAATAAAATCTCTTTTCTTGAGTAATTCTCTTTATCTTAATTAATTGGAATTAGTGTAATGGGCGTGTCCGCCCGCGCAAAGCAACCTTTCGAATTGATATGTCTAGAGCACGCCTGTGATACAAATACCTAGCACATGCACAATGAATGCAATAATTGTCTTTAATTGCGATTGCGCACGCATTGCTTGCTCATGCTCCTTCGCGCCGGTTCTTGCCATTTATAGACAGCGATGGAGGCGATTTTTTTTTCCATCTTGCGAATTCGCCTTGCCTTTTATATCAATTTTTTCTTCTACTTATGATAGTTGGTACACTTTCCCGCTTGTGAAATGACTTTCAAGCCGACATTTCAAAAGTATGGAACCTCTTCAGGGATTTTATGTATTACATACTTTTGTAGGGATTTCTAGTTACTAACAATACTAAATCGAAGTATATCTTGATTTAAATTAAATCCGATACTGTATCAGCATTTTGTAATCGCATGTTTGTTATTTTAGCAGTTAGAACGAATATGTTATATATTATATAGTCTTGCCAACAATTCGCATTGCGTAAGAAGAGCCTAGTCTTTCGAAAAGCGTTAAGGGCAAGTCGCCAGTCAATCGCTATTGCATATTTCATAATTCTCTTAATATAATTAAATATCGAAAATAATCTAGAAAGTGTTAACACCAATTCTGCCAAGAAAAAAAACGTAATTAACGAAATGCAAAATATGCAAATCAGTGAATTTTGCATAGTTTTAGTCTTAATTTTATTAATTTTGAATTTAACTAGCATTTCTTCATATGAAATCAATGTCATAATTCTATTGGCATTTCAATACCAAGCAAAATAGATAGATACAAAACTTACACAGTTTATCTTTGATCATAATTAACTAAGAAAACCTGATTAAGTAAACTAATCTAAACTAGATTTCAATTGTCAACAATGATTATGCAATAGAATGGCTTTTATTTGTTTGCTTTTTGATTTCTAGGGCTTGGTGTGTGTGCATACAACTGTTAGATAGCAAGCAACCAAATTGAAAACGCATTTATTGCACAGCAATGCTGCAATACAAACGAGAACGACGGTATATTACACAATGAAATTTGATAACCTTTCATTTCATTATTTCTCTCGTCGTCTTAAGCATTAGTTAGTTCAAGTTAACTATTTCAATACAGGGTCGTAGCTAAGGTTTTAAAACGGCTGGGGACAACAAAGGTTTCGTGCCCTAATCACCTTGGATGCCAAAAAATATAAGATATCATCAGTATTATTGGATAAAGACATCTTCCAAAAATGTTGACCTTGGGGTCACCTCAAGCAATAACGAATTTATTTAAGTGGCTGCGAGGGGCCTCAAACTCATTGTATGCCACTAATTCCGCCGCTGACCTTCAGGCGTCTTTCCTAAATACCCTAGCTGGTCCTTTGTTAATTATGACTCTAGCTCACTCTACAGGCACAAAATCGGTCTTTCAGATAATTATCAGCCTGGTTTCTGGCCTAATACTACTCCCCTTGGATGTTATAGTCAGTTATGTTAAATCACAGAATCTTATCACCTTCCACAGAAAGAAACATTTGAGCAACAGACAGCAGTCCACCTTACAAGCCCATAAGAAGTCACTACTCCTACTAGTGGCGAAAAACGCCGAAATGTCTATAATTTGGGGCCTCACGGGTGCTGCACCCGAGGACTGATGCCTCTAACTACGCCTCTGCTTCAATACTAGCATTAACTATATTTTATTAGTGTTTGCTCTACGCGCTTGCTCTCATTATTGCATATTAACATGATTAAGTTCTAATTTAGTCTTTCATTTGCTTTGTGTTGCCACACCGACCGAAATACTATGCTCAGCATTTATTTCAAACTCTGATATTAGTCCCTACATCCCAATAATGCATCAGATATGTATCTGATATGAACATGCCCTAATAACAATTTAATAATTAATTAAAAACGATAAAAGTCAGTTTGTAACAAGTCCCGTAGCTTTTGTTGCGCATTTTTCTTGAATGAGGCAACAAGCAGCAAACATGTCGAAACGAAATGGAATCCATCTGGACGCTAGCCCATGATGCATTAGGCTGAGTTTCCACACTTGCATCTTGTTGCAATCGTATATACATCAATAATTAATAAGTTGACCAAATAATAAATCTAGTAAAAGTTGCACAAAACTAGATAAAGTTTAGATTTTGTGAGAACTAATTTAGCAACATGGGAAACTAAGTAATCGAAATAGAGACATAGCCTAAGAGCAAAGGCAGATAATAATATAAAATGATATTGCTTATTAAGTGCTCTTAGATCGTGCGCAAGCGCGCGTTAGTCCCGAGTGTGTGAACGCTAACCTTGACAGGTATAATGTTACTCAATGTAATATCAATCCGGCCGCGTGTGATGCAAGCTTATGTTGAGCAACCACCTCGTACACTTGTGTCACTAGCTAACTGACTAAAACTGTGGCTTACGTTGTTACTTTACTTGGGTGCCAGACTCGAAATTACACGGTTTAAATTAACTTCAAATACATATCCATCGAAATTTTTGAGTTGGCAACACTGCCTCGCATCAAGCTACGCCATCCGCCATCTTGTCAAGTTCGAATGTGTGCTGTAGCATTTGTTTCAAATGAGTTATAAAGGTATTATTGATGTATGCATAATGCAATGTTTGCAGTTACTTAAGATATGTTAAAATATGTACTGTATAAGTAGCAACAGATAAATAACAAGATGCATATAAGTACTTAGCACTTATTACAAGGTTCACAATGCGTGCAATTAGCACAGGCAGCGACAACGGAACGAATTAGCACCAATGCAAATCTTTGTACGCATACACTGTTTTTTGCGTTCAATGTTAGCACCAAAAAGTGTAATCTTGGAAACCATGAACTTACATTATAACCAATGCTGATTACATCACTAGTAAGAACAAAAAGTATGTACTGACTGCACTTACTTGTATTATGGTTGATGGCCGCGCGCGGTGTTATTTTCTTGGGCATTGAACAGCTCCGGTCGAGTAAGCATTCGGACCTTGCACAGATCTCAGGGACATGGCATGCAGGCAGGAGATGTCTTCTATTACTTTTTGGACACTTTTATTTCATCTAAGAGCCTAAAAAATTGCAATTGTCTCAATTGAATGTATAGATTGCATTTGTAGGTTAAACAACACTTTGCAGGAATGCAGAAGTTTAAATTATTTGTGATTATTATAATTACCTCTGAAGTGTACTTATGTTTGTAGATATGCTGATTCTATCCTCTCCATAAATAATTATTACGATCTTCATCCAAAATCTGTTGTTTACTTACTGAGCGTTGCGAATGCGTTTGCGCCAACTCTAATGATGGTCATCAGGTGTCTCACAACGTAATCACTTGATATGAATATACACTTGAAATGATGTTTAAACTAATTGTTAATGGTTTTAATAATAATATTTTATTGTTTCGTGAATCTTGCACATGCTTGCACCACAGCACTCATGTGTTACAGCTGATGTCAATTTCTGCGCATGCATTGACAGCAGGACAATACACACAGTAGGAAGACGTTGCTTTCTCCTATCATTTATTGTTTATTTAATTATAATAGAAATAAATCATTAGGTATCAGGCTAATTCGATACTTGAAGGGACAATAGAAAATCGTAGACAATAATTACTCAAGTGGTTGTTATGACTTGTGTAGAATCTACTTAACAATACGTTGAACTGTGATTAGTGATGTTAATCAAGTTGGTAGCACTTTTTTCAATGTCTCAATGTTTATAAATGTAGATGAATATTTGAGAAAAGTTTAAGATAATAATTACCATAAAATATTTTAGCTAATGGCTTTTCATAAAACTTGAAAAACTAGCCTGGAAGGAAGTAATTAAATGTAATATGATAATGAAATATGTTTATAATTTATGGAAAATGTATTTGTTTATGTGTGGGGCATTACTATAGCTATTTTTTGTTATTTATGGTTAGGCTTAAAGAGAAATATAGCATAGTTCACGCGTTTTTCAATGGCATTGAACGGAGGCATCAACGAAACTAATGAATTTCGCGGTTTGGTGAACACCACACCAACTGTGACACAACTAGGGTGTCCATATACCATGTCAGATGTCATTTTGTATTCAATCGTGTGAGGAATTACCTAAAAATATGTATTGAAAGCTATGTGACTCCATGCCGGAGTCGTCCTGGGGCCAAGAACTAAGCCGGGCGTCAAATGCCACAGCAATGCAAGTAACTACTTA
>JARJDU010044021.1:0-11191 GCA_030264695.1 Lissagria laeviuscula
CACTTTTAATTTCCCCTTAAGTAGTCTAGAATTAATTATTTTATTAAGAATATAGTATCTTATATATACACTTTATTCGTTGAAACTATTTTATGTAAACAAGCAACTCCTCCCAAAAACCAAACTGTTGTTTGCGCACGAAATTCATGAATATTTAGTATGTACGATACTAGGAAATGTTTCGGTTCAGTTCGTTTTCACAACAAATTGAAAATTTATTAATTGCATGTCTCATGACGTTCAGAGGTCAAAAGGTCAGACTAATATAAACACATTATTTATTTTAACATTCAAGTGGAATTACACAAACTATTTTATAGAGGCATATAAAAATTTTGTTGTACCAAAAGTAATCAATAGAATTGTATTTTTTTAAATACGGCTATTGCTTAATAATTTAGTATTAAGCTAGGTCAGGTTAAGTTGATGAATGCGTGGCGCATTGATAAGCGCATCTATGTTCAAACACGACTTCAAGCCCCGCGGCCAGCAATAAGATAGAAGGTTAGGCGATAGACTTACAACTTATCACGGCAATATACAAAAACTGCAACGAAAACCAACAACAATACCCGGTCAGGCGAAAAGAAAGTAAGTAGGCCTAGACCCTACTGAGGGCTGTTGCAGTATGATTATGATGATCAAGGTTGGTATTATAGCCAAGGTCCGGTTGAAGAATAGTTCTTCTTACGAAGCAACATAAAGGACAAGATGTAAGCTATTTCTTACTTTATCAGTGGCGGATTAAGAAATGTTGGCATCCGGAGTGGAATTCCTTCTCCCCGTCCATCTCAACATTAAAACTAAATCTGACTATTATGAATATTTTTCTCCACATATTGGTATTTATTTTTAATTTAATTTTAACTGAGCAACTTTTTGCATTTTGGCTGAAATACAACAAAAAAAAAGTTTTTGCGGTGAATTGCATAAATGAGTAACACATTTGGTATACTTTTGTTGTTAATCCATGTGCAATCTATATTCAATACAATATTGAAGTTTACCTAGATTAATACATAGCAAGCTACAATTCAAATATTCCATAGAAGCCACTGCTATTATCGCTAAACAAAAATTTCCTATAGCGGAATATTACAATGATTTCGGCATGCTAACATAACTCATCGTTTTGAGTTACCGTGTTTAGAATATCATTGCATTCTTCATTATCGTAAATATATTACAGTTCACAAATGCGCCTGGCCGCTCACTTAGCATCCACGAATCTAGTTCTATCCGTGGGCCACCCCCCTTTAAAACCACCATCACTCTCTTATACTGTACATTAAGCCCAAAAATGAATGTTTACTGTTCATTGGAAGCCATCACGGTTATATCGGTTGCAGTAACTATTTATTTTTTTCCATTTTTTCTAATGTAGCACAAATTGTTGAACAAATAAATGCCCCAAGTTAGTAAATTCTTAAATCTTATTAGTTGCTTTACTTAAGAGCAATCGAAACTCATTATAAAATTGAAATATATTATAAGCTTTATTGCAATGTTTTGATTCGAAAAAAAGGAATAATTTTTAAAAAATTTTGAGAGTTAAGAGAAAACAATCGATGTTCAAAAGTCGATGAGAATCTGTACTTTTAAATAATTGTTGATCAATATTTTACATCAACCCGTTTCTAAATGAGTCAGGATTATTTGCGTCTGGATTTTCCTATAAGCTAGACTAGCCAAACAAAAAATTAAATATTAGGAGTGAAATTATTTAATGAATAATAGTTGCTTTAAAACTAATAAAACACTGCCATGGCGTTCGCACGCTACCGGCTACTTGACATGCAACACATTTTGAACCTGTAAACACATTGCATTGCTAGCATATTTATAAATATTATTAATTACGTTTGAAATAAACTTTATTTATTTATTTATGATGCAAGCATACCGAAATATATTTAAATAAAGTTTTACTTGAGATTTTCTATCAATGCACCTGCCGCTAGTGACATCAAATTTGTTTAATTTGCCCACAAACAAAAAGAATTCTAATTTTCTCAGTAACACCATCCTCGTTTCAGTCTGATAGGGAGCGCATGCCTGCCGCATAAACATATTTACTCGTTTATTAAATTAGCAACAAATAATATTATATTTTATTTGTTTAAGATATATTATTCGAATAGTGAGTAATACGGTGTTGTAATATTCATGAGAACAATGTTTACGAATCAAGTCAAAGGTGAGTGGCGGAGTTATCGTTCTCGGGATTGTTACGTCTTTACCTACGAGCAGATTAATATACTTTACCAACTGCTGATAAATATTTATTGCCTCCAAAACCTCGTTGTTGCAAATTTAGAAATGGCTTGCACTCATAGAATGCACATAACCAGTGCATCGAGTTAGCTGCGCAGGACACACTTCACAATGAGAGAGCTGTAAATGTAACGAACCCTTACATGTAACGTTGCGATTAATGGTTTTCATTAAACACATATTATTAATAATTATTACACCCTGTTTTAGTAACTAAGAAGAGCGCAACCTAGCAACTCTAAAAGCTCAGAGAGCCTGGCAAAAATCAAACTAAAGACTGCGCAATTCTCACTTACAGACAATTTAACTCACTCCGCAGGCCCAGCCTTCAGGATTGAACATCATAATCATAAAATCACAATGCGCCGCGCCTAATGGATGCTCATTTCTTAGTTTGCAGAATTAATTCTCTAAGCACCCCCTCACCAAATTTTTTTTTCAATGTTTAATTTATTAAAGTTAATTAAATATGCGAAATAAATATTGGTAACATTGTAGATACTACCGCAGTCGTTGGCGTATTTAACGTCAATTTAGTTTGTTTGATTTATTGTTACTTTTAGAGCAGTTGTTGTAATTAAAAAAAAGATGACTGTTCAGCAATTTAGAATTGTTTACTACCAAATAACATCCAAATCAAGCTCGTCTGTTCAAAATAACACTATCAACGGTGGGGGAAGGGCCCTAAATGTATAGTTACGCTCCTGATAACCACATAACAAATTGCCATTATTTTGGTGATTGGATTGTCAGAAAGACGATCAGATATAAATTTGACAATCTGATGTACATCCATACCTCAAAAATGTTGTGTGGGTAATCTATTTGTGTTCTATTCAGTTGTATAATGAGCAGAGCCGTAACAAGATATTTGCAGACAATGGCAAACATTTAAAACGACGCTTTTAATAATAGTTTTGTTTTGTTGCTTATTGTCTCATGGGGTGTCAATGGCATGTCCTTATTACGGCATTAATAATTAATATGTACTTTATATAGCAGTTTTGGATGAACTTTTTAAGTTACTTGACATTTGACCTCAAATTATATACATATATAGATTCTTATCATAAAACATCTTATTTAAAATAATAAGTCATAATGGCCGACCGGGTTAACACATCAATTCCTAATTTGATGATCGCGGGCTTGATTCTTCTATTTAATAGATATGTATGTAATACATGTCACAAAATTGCAGATCATAGAGGAAGCACAACGGGTCTGAATTAGAAATGACATAATTGGGGTGTCTCGGAAGCACACTCTAATAATAATCAAATAATGATGATGAAACCGTAAAATATAACCCTTTACAAATGTACAACGGCGTTCTAAAAGTAGAATGTTAAAAAGATGTCAAACAAAAATCAATTACTATCAAAAATATATACAACCCAGCCATATAAATATAAGTGCCATTAATAAATCAAAACTTACCTAATTCTCCTTGGAACAACTGTATTAGCATTAACATCTTTCTTCGTAATAACAATTTCCTCCGTAATAACACCATTCGCAGCCGCTGCAGCTCTAGCTGCAGCTTCGCATCTTGCTTTATGTCCGTTCTTCACCACACTTCGATCTAAAATTCGCGGCTGACTTGCATACGCATACAACTTCTTCTCCTCCTTTACAGCCTTATTATCATCAATAGAACTCAACCCAAACAAAGTAGCAAGCAATGGTGGCGGTTCTAAAAACTCGCCTTTCTTTACTGTTGTAACAAAACGAGGTTTTGCCGATGGATCTGTCTTCTTCATCGGTGGCGAGACGTTCGTCTCACGTTGGAGTTTCCTCAACTTGGCATCTAAATTCCGCGTAAAATTCTTATCCAAACCATGCTTTTCTAAATCATCGAGACATATCTTAACCGAACTATTACAGTGATTTAAATGACCGTGGGAATTGCTTAAATTCTTTTTAAGGTTAATACAGTTTCGCTCTGTTATGATATTAATAGAGCCATTGGATTTAGTAAATTGTTTCGTTTCCAAATTATTCGTTTCTCGTCTTTGTGGCAATACTATACCATTTGGTTTAAGTTTCTGTGAAGTGCCAAAAGGCTTAAGGAAAGATTCACCAACAACTGACATGGGCAAATTGTCCTGATTGAGAATCTTAAAGGCACAGTCGTCGGGATCATCGTCGTGCGGAATTGAAAGCGCCGGTACGGCAGGCATCGAAACCTCAGCACTCATTACAGTTTGTTTTGCAAAGGTCGACGACGTTAAGTTTTACAACGAGATGATGATAACTACCGGTAGTAGCAGTAGCTAGGATTGCCGCATAAAAAGCACCATAGGTAATCAATCAATATCGCTCGTGTAGATGGAAAAAGTCGGAGTGCACGTGTCGATTTAAAAGAAGAGGATAAGAAATTCGTAAATGTTGCAGCAGTTGTAAACTGATGAGAAGCAATTTTGGAAGTACTTTTGTTGAGTGTGTGGTACATGCAAATATTTTTTACGGCAAAGAGTTGGTTTCTTTGCCGCACATGTAGAGCACTAAGTTGTATGTGCACGACGGGAAAACGAGTGGAAACGTCCGACACATTCACTCACGATACACACACTAAAAGTGGAAAATTTAATGCTAGTGCCGGCAGGCTGAGTGACCGGAGTCCGAAGCCGGGCATCGCGTTCACATCCACCTACGTAATTTCCATCGGCGTCGCGGCGCATGCTTGCGGCTATATTAGTTTCCACGCTACGTCTTAGAAGTTTTATAATGCGATCGTTTGATGTATGGTAATTTCTAGTTATACATCAATGTTGGCAGCTTTTACATGCGAGTTATATTGGAAATTTAATTAAAAGATTAATATACATTAATAACTGTACACATTATAGAAGTAAATAAATAAACCTCATTTTATAATATATGATCAAATCATTCAACATGAAGTGGTTGTTATAAGTATCATTGGTTTCTAGGCTAATTACTCTTTAATTACTATTAAAAAAAAACGGAAGTTAACTGCAACGTACTTTGCCCAAAAATGAGAAAATGTGTAGGCGGCTCTTTATAACGCATTAAAGACTTATATTATAATTGAAAAATTGCATGAACAGAATTAGTAATTTATACGTTAGAAATTGCTTTTATTTCATTAAAATACCTGCTTTAGTTCAAATAGGTCGACAATCAACGTTTTGCGGGCTAAATGCAGCCCGCATGATTCTTTTTCTTGTCATATTAGTTATCCCTTTTGCAATAAAAAGTTGTTGACTGATGCAACTCTATCTAATTCATAACTAGAATGGAAAGTTTGACCAAAATCCCAGTGGCTATCCTCTAAGAAGACAGCTTAAGTCCGACACTATTTAACGTCATCGTGGACAACGTAATAATCAAAGTTAAAGCAGTAAAGGCAGGAATAATTGAGTAAGAGGCAGTATATTACAGACATTTAATATAAGAACCTGGCTACGCCAAGGAGATGCATTGTTCCCAATACATTTTAACCGAGTGCTGGAATATGTAGGCAAAGTAAAAACAAAGGGGAATTTACTACAAAAATTCGAGCAACTAATAGCCTATGCAGACAACATAAGGATACTCAACGGAACCTGACTGCGGTGCAACACATGTTTAACCAAAAATTGATGACAAGGCAGCAAAGATGGGACTAAAGGTAAATGAGGGAAAAACCATAATAATAATCTTAACCAGAAGAACCCACAGTATTCTATAGTAGAAAACAATTTAAAACAGTTGACACCTTCATATGTCAGGAGACCATCATAGACAACATAAACAATATGGCAGCAGAAATAAAGCATACAGTCTTTTCCTAAATCTAGCTCACTCCCAATTCACACTACACTATATACTATATTTAGCTTTAGTGAGACCGGTAACAGTCTACGGGTGCGAGTGCTGAACTATTTCACAGAAACAAGAACAAAAGTTGCTCCGACTAGAGATGAGGGTTCTCAGAACCATATAGGGGCCCCTAAGAACAGCACAAGGAAACGTTGCAAGAACAAGTTCAGAGTTAGCGAAGCTAGTTAGGAGTGCGAGACGCAGGGGTAACCGCACTTGCGTTCAAACGCAGAAGACTCGAGTTCAAGCCCCACGGCCAGCTAATCGGATCTCGCACTCTTCAGGACACATAACAGGACACATAAAACCAATGCGTCTTAGAAAGCTAGGCTACATTCAACAAATAGAAAAATGTAAAACAGCCAAGTAAATCCTAAATCCTAAATACAAAAAACCTAAAGTAGAAGAGTAGTAGACAAAGCAAAACTGAGATAGTGAAATAACATGGAAGCCATTATAAAACAACTAAAAATAAGAAATTGACCACAGGCAGCAGAAAACAGAAACGGCAAAATCCTTTTGAGGGATGTAAGGAAAAGAAAGAAGAAGCAGTAAAGGCAGGATAAAAAATAAGGAACTGCACTATCTATATGATTTAATATTCATATGACGGCGTATTCCTGGATTTAAATGAAGCTGGCTTTGAACTTCTACATACTTTCTCGAAAACAGCAAAACAAAGAACTTGCGTCAAAGTGTCATCAGAGAAAAGTAAAACCATGGTAGTCAATAAGACACCAATACGTTGCAAATTTCAGCAAGTCAACTACATCATTGAACAGCTATTATGGCTTTCATATCTATGAGTACAAATAACAAGTGACCGCAACCTCGACGATGAAGTGAGAAAATCAATAAATAAAGAATCACGAATCTTATCTCAGATGTTATGCATAATATAATAATATAAATAACATAGTGGAACAAATAGATCACACATGAGGAAAGGATATGAAAATATAAAACAAGCATCAGGTCAACACTCAGAACGTTAGAAGAAGTCACACTGAGAAACAGAGTGCAAAGTAAAAATATTCGAAAAGACCTAGAAATTCTAGATGTTGTGTGGGTGTGCAAAAGCCCGAAAAAGAACGCTCACGCGGAATACATAAGCGAGAAATTATTTGTTAAGTGGACAAAGACACAAAAGTCTAAAACCCACCGAAAAGATGAAGAGCTTTTGAACTTCTGTGTCATAAAAAACTTAGAACTAATAGCCTTAAGAAATAGCACAAATTTCTAATAAGTTTGAGGAAGAACAAGAGAACACTTTTAAACCAAAACAATTTCATGATACAGTACCTATTTTCCATCGCTACTTTCGTTCTCTCTTCAATGGCATTAGAGCCATTATTGGGCCTTACCTTACCCTAATTTTCTTCTCCACTCGTTCTTATTCATAGCCACTCTTTGTAGCTTCTCATCACCAGGATTATATTGAGAATCCATGTTTCATCGTATCATTACCGTTTTTGCTTTACTTTCTCCTTACTCCTCGCCGAATGCATTTGCTCATTAGGCTATTACAATACCAAATTTTGGATATAAGCTCAAATTGACCCACGACTATTCCGGGTCTTCCTTAATGAACGGTATTATGTAATCGGTTCGGTAGATAGTTAAAGGGTTTGAAGGTCTACGAATTACAATGCTATGATGGATATGTAAACGTCAAACGAGCCTGTCGTGCCGAATGCGCCGATCGACTGCGGTCCGCGCAGCGACTGTTTTTGGCGATCTTGCAGCTGCTCGTCTCGAGATAATCAAAGAGACGGAATGTGCATTCATATGCAAGTGAGATGCAAAAGTTATGAACATTTTTTTAAAATTTATAAAGCATGTCATATTTAATTAGAAAATTAAATTAGAAATAAAAGAATATAAAATTTGATTATTACATGTCATTTAATTAATTAATAGAAGTTTTGCAAGGTTTTGCGTCTTGAAGAATTCTCTTAGCACTCCTCTTCTCCCGAAATAAATATTTTCAAACAGACAGCCTAAAAGTACTAGAACTCCTCTCTACCAGTTTTTAAATGAAAATTATATTTATAAAATGTATCTTTTAGAACATATTGTGCTCAAGTACAGATATCTCTCGTTGCCTCTCTAGCTACGCCTCTCCTTGTGTCACGTTATAATATTGTACAAAAAGTTATAATGTAAAAAGTAAATTCTAGGTGTAAATATAAAGTTAACAGAAACCATAAATTTCATATTTTGGCAAAGACAAATACGATCTAATATGCCCAATGAATAAATAATTCCAGTTGAGAGCAGACCATTATTTTTAGACACCATCCACCTCTCTTATAGTATTTTTACCAATGCTGGAAGCACACAAAATAATGTTCATGCTATTTGCAAGCAAAATTGATAATAGTAGAATCTTTATTTAAATTTATTTGAGAGGATTTATGATGATAACGAAGCAATCAAAAGAACATCAGTTTTCTTCCAGAATATACTATGACACATGTTTATTAGTGGTATACAAGAAAAATAACATTGCAAATTGCTTCGCATTTTGATGATAATGGCGCTAAAAACATTTGAAAAATAAATCTAAAAACCAAGCATTGCGTTTTAACTGTAGTTTTAATAATTGCTATATGAAGATGTGGGGTTATACAGTTGAAAATCATACTTATATCAATCAACAAATATAAGTTACTCTTATTATATTTAAATGTAAACAAAAATTTACACTTCAGAAGAGTTACAACAGAAGATAAGCGTAACTATATCAGCAAAAGAATTAAGAACTAGTGCAGTATATTAGATTAGATTGGTATCCAGAATCATTTTTTTCTTTGCACGCCGCACGCCACCTCCCTTTCCCTAAATTTAAATTTATAAAAAAGAAGTAGTTGGTACCAGGCAAAAATATTCTGCCTGCACCTCATAACCTTTAAGAAATAAACATTAACATTAATTTATCACAGTCCCTATTGCACGCTGCCAACAATGTTTGGTAGACCAAACTGATGTGTGAGTAGTGGAGTGTCGATGAAAATGATTTACCAGACTATAAAATATTTAAATTGAGCGAATGGATGCTAGATTTGGAGAATTTAGTAGCAGAAAATCTTATGGTGGTTATGATTTTAAGACCGTTTGAGATTATAACGCAAGTGAAGCAAGCTGTAAAATAAAGAAATGAAATGAATTTGCAGAAAAGATTAGCTTGCAAAAGTACTAGAAGAAAAAGAAATTTGGCGGCCAGACGTGTAAGCAATAAAAAAAAATTATCTTGAAAACTTTATATAATTTGAAATTAAAAGTATAAAATATTATTACAATATACTATACTATTTTTACCCTCTGTTGACAAGGTGGGTCAAAAGTGTCTCAGACCAAAGTTATTTTAGATACTGCGCATGCGCAATATCTTGTGCTTTCAGCTAACCTATGACCGACCTTCAGTTGCCTGTAGGACCTCCAGCCTGTGGTAAGTACCGTTTACTTATTCAACTTTGACTGAGGCTACCCTCACTTTGAGGCACTTTTCACTCATGCTTAATACTATATCAATATGTAATATTTTTGTTATTGCTTTATGTAAGTTATTTGAGTTTATATTATTGTTAGTAGGCGGTTGGTGGAAGACTTTTTTGTGACTGATTATTTGAAATTGTTGTGATAATAGTCTAACAAGCATTCAGTAAAAAGTCGTAATTAATAAATCAAAGCCTAGATTTATAGCGCATATTTCTAAGACTCATGTTGACAATATTTTAAATAAAATAAACAAATTTTTGACAAAAACTTTTATACTTTGTTCTATTATCCATAAAATATAACTTTTAAGCTTTTGGGCAACCGGAAAGCGGCAAAAACAGCTTAAAACTTTCTGGGTCAAAAATGATCCCACCTTGTTTTATGCATTATTCGGTTCCACCTTATAAACAGAGGGTTAATGTAAATAATAAAAAATTAGGTTACAAAATCGTTCAACGTACTTCTATATTCTAGTGGCAACTAATACTAAAACTTTCCAAACAATTTTATTCCCAAAAAAATCAAAAAACAGAAAATAAGTCGATTACTGATCGATTGAACATGACAAACTTTCTCAGTCCGCAGTTCATTAATATCCGAAAAAACTATTAATTATCTAAATGTCACATTGAATTCTTTATTTTATTTTGTATTTTCTATCATTGCTCTATTGCAATGCACTACTATTATTTCCTAGAGGTTGAAATCATTTTCTTTGCGTTAAGATATCAGTCAACGACATAAACACCGACACTCATATAAAGAATTCCCAATATAATATTTCTAAATATTCCATCACAACACTTCCAAATTCCCAGCGTTCTGTCAACAACCTCATCATACATGCACCCCGGTTTTCCTACCATCTACATTACAGTTCAGCTGTAACCCAATCGAATTGATAAGCATTATCATCATTACGATATTATAATAATACTAGTACGCGCATTTGTAACTAGTAATTAGAGGCTATATATTCCTTGCATTTGAATATTTCAGTAGTTTTGAGGACCCAGCACGGTTTGGAGACGGGCCATCATTAATAATATAGCAAATCGTTATTCTGGCTTTCCTGTGCTGTGACATTGTCACATTGTATCTACACCGAAAACTTGTGTTTAAATCATTTATATATTATAGGAGAACTATATCCTAATTCTCCTATTCTTATTTGTTTTACTAGCCTCACCTCACTATATAAAAATTCCCTATATTTTTACCTAATCACCTAGCTTGTAATACATTTCTCACATCGAATTTGGAGCTTTTTGATGCCGTCATCGTAGAGAGATGAGAGGTGGGTATAAAGACTATTGTTGCACACGATAATAATTATCAAATATCTTGCATATGAAGACGTGCAGAAATTTTTCAACGGGCATGCAACCAGTTCTGTGAATCTACCCTTTTACAGATCCGTGTTTACCACTGGCATAAAACTTTCTTCGAAGGACGAGAAATGCTCAAAGATGAGACCCATGATTGTCGTCCCAGCACAAGCACCAGGGATGCATTTTGGCACCTGTTCTTTTTGATTCCCAAAAAATAATTTTGATTGATTTCCTTTATGATCAACGGATAAATAATG
>JARJDU010044055.1:0-17179 GCA_030264695.1 Lissagria laeviuscula
TCTGCAAAAAAGGAAGAAAGACGAATGAGTACGTTGCAGTTGAATACATTATCGAAATCATTATTATTTTAGAGAAACGCGATCGATGACGCGAACGAATGTTTAAGTGAAATTCGGATGGGACAATGGCGCGAGCAAAACGCGAGCTGCAAAAAGTGCACGAGGATCCGTATCAATTCGTGCATACGCAGCCACCCTTTAAGTCGCCTCCTACGACAGGCAGGATCTACCGTGGTGTTATTCTAACGACCGAACAATTTCCCACAACCACAGGGATACAATCGCAATGTTTAACGAACCATCGATTATTGCAAACCTATGTTCCTTTTTGTTCTGCGACTGAATCATTTTGCAGTTCTGCACGGCAGCTGAAACATAACATATAAAGAGAGAAACATGAAAACACGATTTATTAAAATATTTCAAGTTTAAATAAAACATGATTGAGTTTTCATATAGAGATGATATACAACCTGCATGCCATTGCCGAAATAACACCTAGTTATGCTCAAGATAAATTAACATCAACGCGGACAGTCCTTCTTCATCGTTGTAAGTTCTTCCTTAATTTCCCTGTAATGAGTTCGGAAACTGAAACTATTTAATTCGATAGATATATTACGATTTTGTAACACTGAGAGATATGTAATAGTAATGAGATGCGCGCTCGTCAAAATTAAGAATTGGCTGAGGTGTTTACGCTGAATTTTAATTGCAACACAACAAGACATGAAAACAATGTGAACACCGCGCGCGCAGTTTGTAACAGTCCCTCTCTTTGTCAGACACCTATCAACGCACCTCTTCTATGCGTTCATAACGTGTCTTAAAACTGCAAATAGTGACACTCTAGCAGCGCATCGACCGATGCACGCGATAAGAAAACAATAGACGCTGGAGCTGATAACACAGCGTGGCCGGTCGACGGCGCAATCTCTCACCAATACTAATACACTCAGTGTACATGAACATTAATATATTAAACTTCCACTGATTTCTGCATCATCCCCAATCAAATTATGCATGCAATATTATTAATATCAAGCATATTAAAATCAATCATCGCTCAGGCATACTTTGGAGCTACTAATTACACAAATTATACGTATCAATGCTGAGTACTTACAGTTTACGTCGTAGTTTATGAAATTAGGTCGTGTTGCACTTGTAATTAAGCCAAAATTATAAAAATAATATTAACTATTACTTCTTTTTCACATTTTACTGCAAATATTATTTCAAATGAAACGCACGTTCACAGGTATTGAGTGAAGAACCGACCATCTCGAAGGGATTTGATTCACACCAACGTTGCGCGAATAAGAACAATTCACACGAAGCACGCGATTAGTAAAATTCCCATTCTCCCACTTCTACGCAACTCTTTCGTGTCATCCATACGCGTGCCGTTGCCTGTCCATCGAAAACATTCTTACGCCAATAAAATGCAGATGGCCGCCCGGTTCCAACAATCTTACAATCTTACACACTATTACGTTAGTGGATATGCAGATTGTGCACGCACAGATTGCATGTAAAACATGTTAATACAAGTAGCGTAACTATATAAAGGATCACAACCAGGCAAAGCGGAGAGGCCCTCGGAGGTCAAAGAACTTTGCTAACATCAAATTAATTTAATTAATTCTGATCCTTGCAGAACACTCAAATTCTCTCAGCACCTTATCCTCCGGCTCCTATAAATACTTTTTTCAGTTTGTTGGGTGGCCCACATATTTAGGTCTTGTCTGGTAATTATGGCCGCCCAATTTCCATTTCGTCCGTGCCATTTTTTCAATAACTATGAATCATTGTAGTTTCCATATTTTATTTTTGCTATTAGTTTGTTTGTCATATTGCAATAACATTAGAAGTCCTTGACATGACAAATGCAAGCAATAATTAACTGCATTTTAAATATTCCTAGCTAAATTCCCAATTTGATAACAGCAAGCTATAACCTTACCTATTATCTTACCTATTACAATAATAAATCTATAATGAGAGATTATCGTTTACTAGAAGTAGGAATAATTCCTCTTGGGATTACAATCATCGTCATTCTCTTCCTAGACATTATTTGCCACGAACCAGATCAGTACATCCAACAAAAAGAAAACTTACTCTTAGTGCAAATAGTATTTATCTACTTGTTAATATACCTACACGCATTACACATCAATATATAAACATTATAATAACTTACTGTCTTTAATTTTAGATTTTCGCAAATGGCGAACAAGAACAATCGCCATTTTTACCAACTAGTCCTACCGATAGTGATATTTACTGGTTAAATGAATCTTCAGTGCTGTCTCTGCAAGGTCAAAAACGTGCCTACAAATTAGGCAAAATCATAAAAAATCTGTATCAGTTATATTTGAGGAGTAATGAGTTTTCTTCGGAATTAGTGGAATCGACTACTGGCTATTTAAATATTTTTCAAGCTTCGTTACAATGTGTTCATGCTGGGCTCTTTCCAACATTTCCTGGCTCACAGATTATAAACATTAATTTAGATTGGAGACCAGTGCCTTATATAGTTCTTTCAAAAAATGATGATGAGTTGTTGTATCAAATTGAGAATGTTAAACAATTAAGGAATATACGAATTGGAAATGATTCGAATGGCACTTTACTGGATGCGTTTAATATTATGAAGACGAAGTTGGGTTTTAATGCTTCATTAAGTGATTCTGTTATGATTCATGATTACTTAATGCAAAAGGTATGTGTGTATGTTGGTAGTAAATACAATTTTAAGTTAAAAACTTTTTCTTTTGGTGGGTAGTGGATATATAATGAGATTGTAACCATGTGGGAAGAGGAACCGTGGTCTAGGTATATAAAAGATTTGCAGTTAGAATTTTGGAATGAATATGCTCATAATCAAAAATATGCTGCAGGTATGTAAGTAATAAATTATTAAATCATTTCAGCTCTTTGGAAAGAAGTATTTTGAAACAAAACTTTTTGCTTTGAAATTTCAACTGACTGCAAAGAAATCTCGAGATCTATTGCATCGATTTTTCTCATTTTTTGCGTATAATACGTAAGAATAATAACTCTATCAGGTAGCAGAAAGATTTTTTTAATATTTTAATTTTTCTATTTAATATAACTATTTGAAGCCAAAAAAAAGTTTGATTTTATATTTCAAATTGTTTATTAATTTATTTACCACAACTAATATTACATCTTTAAAAAATATTTTCAGTACCACTATTAAATCTATTTTTAAAAAATATTAAGAACAAAATAACCGATAAATTGCCACCGAAAAGAAGATTGCATTTGTATTCTGGACAAAAATTAAACATTGTTATTTTGCTATCAGCACTGGGAGTTTTTGATGATGATAGTAGCATTAATCCTACTTCCATTACCTGGTATTCTTACATATTGATTGAATTAGTTCAAAACATAAAAACGAAATTCTACAGTGTTTATGTATGTGAAGAGTTTTAAACATGTTATATATTTTTTTAACTTTTTTTTTTCTCTTTGTTATTCTTGTTATTTTTGTAGTTTTATTATCAAAATGGAAATAAGTTGGAACAGCCAATACCTTTCAAACCTAAACAATGTGCAAATCTCAATTGCACGATTTTTGAATTTACCAAAATTGTAAATAGCATAACTTTTGGATAGAAAAAATGCATTTAGTGGTAGGAAATTTTATATTTATTAAAATTAGTTTTAAATTGTTAATAATTAATAACAATATTTGCTTTAAAAATTAGTAAATTTAACAAGGAAGATTGTTGAACTAAAATTTTTAGTTCTCACTTTAATAATTTGTAAACATGTTTATCCACTCACGATCGCACTGAAATTTTGCAATAACATTTCAAGTTTATTTAAAAGTATATTTCTAGATTTTCATCCAAAAAAAAAACCAAACTGTTCTCGCTCAACAAATTTTCAAAATCACCGCTGCTTTCGAGGGTTAAAAGTCGGCTGCTCATAAACACGTTTTCAAGTAAAATATATGCAACAATATTCTAACAGGGCTGATTAATCTGAACTTTTTACACAATATGTCAAGTTTATTTGAGAGTATATATCTCAAAATTCAGCCAAAAAAACTTCAGAAATTTTTCAAAATAAATCTTGCACCAAACTAAAAATTTCAAGTTTTCACTTAAATAACAAAAATTTGATTATATAGAAAAAAGTAATACATTAATAATAAAATAACCTTTATTTTATTTATTATTGAAATATATTTCATATAATAGCAATAACAAACAGTCAATCAGCCTATGATTATTTCTAATCAAAACAAAATATATAACAGTCAATATTATCAATAGACTGATAATCCCAGCGTGCAAAGAATAAAACAATTCAATCTTGAAATAACATTACAAACATGATATAATGAATCATTGATTATTAGTGTATAGTTTAATGCATTCAAATTAAACTGTATATAGTTGATAGCTTAAGTTTAAATCGTTGATACTTCAGATCTAGTAGATATATAAGATATATAATTATATAAGAAGATGAAATATGTTTTACTTCCTTTAATAATTTACTAATCTACGTTAATATAAACAAAATAATTGTTGTAACTAATTAGATTCTCTAGACATAGATTAGCGAATTATGTAAGAATGTTTTAGCCTAACATCACAGCCGTACATTTACTTAAAATTTCTTAAAACTTTCTTTAAATCAAAATATTAAATAACTCAAGCAATATCTTAAATGTAATAAAACAATTATTGTAATATAAGTGAAACTTCGCATAACGAGCATAATAATTTCCGAAATCTTACTCGTAATGCGAAACACTAAAATTAATATAAAATTTGATAATGCCTTCCATGTTCCAATTTGATTTGCAAAAAAAAAAAAAAAAAAAAAATTAGTATTAGTCTAGAGACATATGTTATTGCTGACGGTCCAAAATTTAGTAAAAATGCGACATCGCATTATCATTGAATAAATGTAGCGCCCATAGTTTCTCCTTAATAGGATGATAATTCTCGATGTAACGAAGCAACATTTTCTCATGCTTTCAGCATTTTCACGTCACTCGTTATGCGAAACATTGCTTGTTAAACAGGTCATTTTTTTTAAATAATTAATGCTCGTTATGCGAATTGCTCGCTATGCAAGATGCTCGTTAAGCAAAGATTCACTGTAAGTAAAATTTTGGATGTTCGAGGAAAATAAATAAATGTTAAACATAATTTGAAGCAACATGTACGGCCTAAACTAATATTACATCTGTTACTATTAGTTATTATTTTAATTAGTATCTTTTTTAATTTTTGATAAAATATATTTTTTGCTGCTTTACATTATGGCACAAAATGTAATCTACAACCGGCACCTGCCGAACCTAGCTAAAATTTCTTCAGACTGGATGCGTCTCCGGTTTGACGGGATGATGAAAAAATTATTATTGGCATTTACCTAGTTACAACTAGTTAAGTAAAGTGAAGTGCATTAGTAACAATGCCGGATTAACCAATAACCAAAGCAAATTGTACCATAAAGTAGATTCTTCGTATTCACATCTTCCTTAAACATCCATTACACTAATCGTTAATCTTACGTACTATGTAAGACATGCAACATACTTATATTATTATTCCTTATCATATTTCTTACTTATAACAATGAATATTAAAAATTGGTGTTTAACAACATTGGCATTGGGTCAACAAGCATATTAAAGTTTAAAATACAAAAATCTACATGTTTCCTCTCTTACAATTAGTACTTTTAGCTAAATTCTGGACTATTTGTTACATAATTATCAATGATAAATATATTATTATTATTATTATCATTAATAATCTATCAATAAATAAGTATTATATAATGCATTTACTGTTCGTTAAATGTAAATGCGTCGTTTGTTATAAATATAAAATATAATTATAACAGTAAGCAACATTATCAACAACAATCAGCCAAGCATGATTAATAACAATTACTTAGGCACGTTACGTGTATGTATGTAGTACAATTATTAACATAACATGTTATATGATATTTTTATATAAAAGAGTACATTTTACAATGATTACATTATGTCACATGTTATATGTTACATGTTACGATGAGCAACATTGATTGCCAGGTATTTTATTTTATTAATATATTTCTTGTAATTTAACTATGGATCTTGCTTGTACAGTGAAACCTTGCATAACGAGCATAATTCGTTCCGGAGTTTTACTCGTAATGAGAAATTCACGGTAAACGAAACAATTTTTTTCCGTAATTATTAATATAAAATACGATAATGCGTTTCTTGCCAAGAAAATAATCCAAAATTGAAATTATCAACCAAAAAAAAAAAATACTTAAAAAGCATTATGTGTAACAATTTCATCTTCATCTTTTCTTCTATCGCAAAATAAACTAACCTAGAATAAGAATTCGATTTGCAGAAAACAAAAAAATCCAAATACAATTACGTAACATACCTAATTCCTTATCACTAGAAAGTTGTCTAGAGACATTTGTTTTTGCCGACGGTCCAAAATTTGGTAAAAATGCGACATCGCATTATCATTGAATGCATTTGTAGTGCGCATAGTTTCTCATTAGTAGGATGATGCTTCCCAATGTAACGATGCAACAGTTTTCCATGCTTTCAGCATTTCCACGTCACTCGTTATGCAAAAAATTGCTCGTTAAACGAGTCATTTTTTAAAATAATTTTTGCTTGTTCTGCGAATTGTTCGTTATGCGAAATGCTCCTTAAGCAAGATTCCACTGTATATTTTTTCTGCTTTTGTTTACCTTGTTACTAAAATCTTATAAAATTCTCTGTTTTAAAAGCTTTCTTGTTTATAATTTTATTGCTACAATGATACAAAATTATTTATTTTGTGTATAATGATATGATTCCGATCTGATTCTCTTTTTACATCCACATACGCAATTATATAGTCATTTACTATAATTGTAAGTAAATAATATGTTACCGTTTTATTTGAGCTAAAATATAGGCACGTTTATGTATTATAAAAATTAACAATTGAAAAAAAAAACAATCACTATTAGTGATGGAAACATTTGAATGATCATTCAATTATCAAAATGCTCGAAAAAATCGAGTTATATTTCGAATCAGAGCCATTTTTATAAACAAATGCGCCCTGCGTCCTTTACGCTTGTTCCGTAATGTTTCACATTCTTGATGACATTTTGAAATACTCAGTGGCCTGTGCCATGGTCGACGATAGCTCATACATTAATCGTGTTAAGCTTTCTACTGCTAGTAATATATGTGCATTATGGTTTAGAATACCATTTAAATCAAAGGTACTTTTAACCCAATAGTGGGCGGTAGGTTCTTATTGATGAGCGGTAATAGTTTTGTTCAATGCTTGCAACTATCAGTTTTTTCGAATTTAATAAACGTTTTAAAAACGATAAAATGAAATTTTTCTTAGAGATGTTAAAGTAGGTAAAGTAGGTGTGAGAAGGTTGATTGAAGAGGCTTATTTACCCGACGAACTGTTTTTCCTAGGGGTCCGGATAGAAGCGAGCAGCAGGGAAAGACTGAGGTCGAGCCTGAGTAAATGAAACAAAAATTTGCTTTCGGCTCGTGACTGATTACGGCCAAAGTATTTGATATTTTTATAAAATTCAAAAAGCACATTATTAAGCGATAAATAATATACTCGATATATAAGTCGCTAAAGTTAAAGTACGTTTTTTGTGATTTTCGAAATTAATTTTACAATATTTCCGATTCGAAATTTGAGAAAGTAAATCGATAGAGCCATAATTTTTAGCTCCAATAAATTTACGCAAAAAAAAAACTCGGAAAAAAGCTCAATTTGTGTGATCACAATTAGTTACGGCGCTAAGATGGAGTTTCCTCTGCCAGTTTAGAGATAAATGAGCCTCTTACATGATCACTTACTGCCCAGATATAGAGCGATACAATTATTAGCTGATAAGTTGATTTCATTGGAGAGCAAACAACGCCAGTATAAACGCCAGTCATTAGCTGTGCGCATTGTGCTTAGCAAAACCCATACTCTTCGTTGATTTCGTCGAGTTTTTTTCAAGCATTGTTTGCCATCCAATCAAACAGTTGACTTAGATCACTCTATTCGCCAAGTGCACATCTATCTTACTAATTCGTATATCGATCATTCGATTATTGAAATCATTCATAGTTGCCCATCACTAAGTTTTCATTTCATTCACTTCCAGGTCATAATTAACCATTCAACAAACTATCAGTTACAATGTTAATCATATAAAATATGTTTGTTCATAATATTTTCTTCTGTTTTGTTATTGCAGACACAAATTTTCCGAATTTCCAAATATTACTTTAAGATTGAAATGATTTTCTTAAGTCTATATTAATGGACGTATGCTTTAAATCTGTTTATGATTGTATCATATATTACAATAAACATTTTATTTATGATTGATTATTATTATTAATAATAATGCAATATTGTTAATTCATCCTTATTGCAATGTCATTTATTACAAATATAATGATTGCATTCAGGTTATACTTATAAGCGTCGTTTCTAAATGTTTTTCTTTCCTTCGATGTCATAATTGTGCTCATTTTCAATATTCAAGATATTGAGATTATAATGATGTTGTAAATAGATTTTTGCCGACAAATTGAAGTATCCTTGTCGATCAACGAAAATGGTGTCAATACATTTCATATAAATCTTATCAGTTATCATAATTGGTTGTCGCATCATAATTTGGCAATTATCAAACGTATTATCATTGCTTTTAGCATTTATATAGTTCATCGTCGTATAACTTTTGACTAATACTGATAATTAATTGCTTTGCTTTTCTTAAATACCGCCGAAAATAACATTTGTAAAAGTAAAATTATCTGATCTTATTAAAATTATCATTCGTCGTTATTATCGATGCATCATTGTATATCTTAGATTTTCTTTCTTTCATTCGTAATTTATAAAAGATCTCCACTCGAAATATTCATCATTAAAATCACCATCTATCAATGTAATTGTTTCTCGTTTATAACTCGTTGATTGTGTTAATTTCTGGGTTAATATCGTACTCCAGAACATCTTGATTCAGAATCATACTTTATTCCTACCTTAGGAACTGTTATTACCTCACAAGTCTTCATAATCAAAGACAATTAGTTTCTAATTAATTTCTAAAAATATATAAGCTATCCACATTACAAATTACCAACCATAGATTTACGTCCGTGGAATGTCACAAATTTGACATTCCAAAGGATGCAAATAAATTGCAATTTTATTGCTTTTACTGTTACTATCAGAAACGCATTGTCTCTACAAAACGATTGACTTGAATTTATTCGTTGACCTGCTGTATGATTTCGTTCAAGATGTTCTGCACGATATTAACGTGTGATTATCAAGTGCTCTGACTGTGATTCGTGCTGCTGTTGGTTTCCGAATCGGTGCCATCAAGTACGATAGGAATTCGCTGTGCTGCTGAATCCACTTCTAGTACTGGCGGAAGAACGTTATTCTGGAAAATGCCGGAAATGTTGCCCGCCGGCGAGTAATGCGCCACAACGACGATTTTCCCAGAACGAGAGCGTGCTCTTCCAATGCCAAAATGTCGAGAACTGGCCCAAATCAATTGTGTAAAGTGTCCTGAAAGCTCACACAAAATATTGATGTAAAATATATTTTACATGATTGTGACAATGTAAAAGCAAGTTGTAGGTAGATCATGGCCCCAACAAACCTAGCCTGGGAGGCCGTAGTATAACCTATACAATTTTTATTAAAAGAGCCCGCCAAAGTTCTTGCCCTAGATGTGGGGGTCATGAAATAGATAAATTTCTTTAATGTATATTTACGTAATAATTTAATTAAATAATTATGGTATATCATGTGAACGCTGTTCATTTTTAATTTATTAGCAAAGAAGCGGCCATTTTGTAATGTTGCATGACTTGTAGAGTGTACAGTGTACATACACAACGAGTCTCGTATTAAATAAATGAGCTTCGTGTGTTAATCGTTTTCAAATCGCCTTCTTATCACCACAAACTCGATATCCGTAGGTAGTTTTCTTGATACTTTGCAATTTCGCCATAAACGATTTTCCAACTTTCAAAGGTGGAAAAAGCTAAAATAACAATACCAGTAACGTTTTTTGTTTGTTATGCTCACGCACGAATCCGAGTGTTATCGTTTTATCGCGATTGAACTTTCACCCTGCACGCCTATGGCATGCCAAGTCACAAAACTTTATATTCCTTTCTAGGAAATTACGCAATACAATAAAAAATAAAATATTTCATAAATATACATTTTGATATTAGTTGTTTTCTTTTAGTTTACTTTACCTGCATTGACATTCGCGTGTAGTACATCCGGTTCCTTACCGTAGTCATATTGTTTAACGGCACTATACCAATAAATCGTTACCTCTTGTCCTGCGAAAAGAAATGCCAGGTCATGAATAAATAACTGCAGGATAAATGGAAAGCATAAAACACGAAAGAGAACAAGTACAAGCACATTAGTTACGCGCAGATTTACAACAAACAATAATGAATTATGCATGTGCGGACATACCAGTTAAATCGCTTTGCAGGCCGCTGTCCGGTCTACAGAAGAGATTCTGACCTATGTCCTTATCATTCCTGTAGTAAAAGCGATTCGTGTGTGCTAGATGGTTGGCCCAAGTCTGCGCCAAGTGGCAGAGCTACAAATCACAGTTTAATTAACGATGCACACCGTTAAGGTAACATTATGTAGGTTAATTACATGCTACTAAGGTTTATATAATTCTTAAATGAAATTTAATTAAAGAAGGAATATATTTCAAAATGTAAAATACAGTAATCCAGTAATTTTATATATCATATGTAAATATAAACTGCAACTACAAAAAAAACTTACCTCATTTGACATTGTGAGCGGAGGTGAAAGATGCCGTTGTCGGTAGACATTATGCCAGCACAAACTATCACTGATAAAATCGCTGTCCTGCCATGCAGTCTGCGTTTCTGATAAGTCTAGAACCATACTAACTGGACGATTTGATAGGATCTGCAATGCAATCAATAGTTTCAGCAGGAATTCACTTCTAAAAGTTGTCGGTTTAAATTAGTGTTGCTTGGATGCCTTTAGCTGAACTAACGTCAATATTTTAATTAAAAATAGAGCAAATGAATAACGAATTTAATTGTGGAAATCACGAGTGTAATTTGACCATGAATCCAATTAAACATAGCAATAAAACAAGTTGATCATTTGTATACAACCTACATCGTTAATTCCGAGATAACAAAAGCAGATTGGACGATTACAAACGATTGCAAATGCTGTAGTTAACCCCATTGCATCTAATATCCTGCCCGCAGAGAAAACATCAACGTCTAAAATATCAGAAGACATAAGTCTGAATGCGTTGCTTTCGTTTTTCTTTCCTCCCCTATTGTCCTTGACATTTTCTTTAACAATTAAGTACCCCAAAAACCACAGACAGACAACTACACTTTATCAAATACGGAAATGATACACATCTCAACGCGAACATCATGATTTATCATATAACTTCCTGGCAAGGAAGCACAATTGTATCAAGCTAATGGATAACATTTGCATTTCTAAAAGGAGGTAATGCTTATGTTCGCATTCTAAAATGAGGCACCACGAAATATCGATAAAACGCAAAGCTTTAGATTCGGAAAACAATTCCCCGATATGTAAATCAACAACGTTGAGGGATTGAAGGTAGACTTGGTATTATACATTTACGATACGGAGATAATATGTCAAAGAGTACACGCGATGAGATTGAGTTATGCGAATGGCGAGACTGCATGTTCAAGTGAATTTCGATGTAGATCTAAGAATTTCAGCTTTTATTCGAAGGGAACGTTGAAACCCTTGAGAACGCTGACTGTGGCGTTTGATCTAAATTTAGACTGGGTTTTCTAGAATTTCATCTGGTCTTGAATTCGTTGAATTTTCCATTAAAATCAACATAAAATAATTAAAGATCGTTATAATATAAGATTATATTGTAAATTCGGTCATCAAGAGTGTATTGGAATTTATAAATGAATAAATTCTGTCAGGTTTTAAGTTAGAACACTATTTTGAAGTTTTCTCGCACTGGATTTTTTCAAAGCAACCTTCGAGCGGTAAAAATCTGCACCTCACTAACCCATTCCTATACGAAATGTACGCAAAGTTCGAATCATCCAAGATCGATGTGTACAGATCATTCTAACACTATCTGAGAGTTCATTTTCAAAATATGAGTCAAATGGACCATGGCATTTTTGCTCAGGAATTTTTCAAAGTCGACCTTGCACGAAACCTTCAATTTCAAGTTTCCACTTAGAAGCTCTACCATATCTTCCAACGTGCAACGATCGATCTGAAATTATTACACAATATCCTAACCTTATCTAAGAGTGCATCCACAAAATTTGAGAAAAAATAAGCAAGTTGTTATCGCTCAAAAATTTTTCAAAATGACCGACGTTTGCCCGCGGATAAAATAAACGGCTCACAAACTCGTTTCCATATGAAAATGTATTCAAAATTTGAATCGTCTACGATCGAAAAAAAATCAAATAAAATTCAATGAAAACCCAATTTTGACGTTTAATGATGGATATCATAATCTCAAAATGTTTTTATATAAAAATAATTTGAATAATCGTTTACTTAGCTTAAAAGGTTTATGGACCATAGTTTGTAAATATATAGCCGCACATTTATAAAACAAAACAAAACAAAATATTCCTAATGATTCCATTTATTTTTACTCCAATTCCCTCATGGTTTGTTACTTAATTGTGTGTTCTTGGCATCAATCTATTTCTACGATTTATTTTAAATCCCAAATCGTCGACGACAGTCAATTCCGGATGATTTATTTCCCGTTTTGTTCAAAGCCCTATAATTTCAATATACTAAATCATTGGTGTGCAACTAAAACATCAGAAAGATATATGAAGGCGCCAAAAAGTAATTTAGAGAGCATTGCCACCAAGCTAAAAACTAAATATATCGCAGACTATATGGAAAGATTGTTTTCTGCACGAATGCATTGATCTAAGGGATGATCATATTGCTACGTAAAAGATTTGAAGCGTGATAAAGTGCTATTAATGATTTAATTTACTATTCAGTTAGCTTTTGTTCCACTCTGGCAAGTTTTCTACAATGCAGTGACGCCTTGCTAAATTAATAGTTGTTACATTCGTGGCGATTATGGATTCGATAAATCCTGCACGTGCACTGAAACACGAAACTTAAACCCATGCCAAAGTGGCATTTGTTTTTTGTTGATGTGCTACATAGTTAAGCATAATAAAATGCAATTAATTAAGCCAGAGCCAAACATATCATTATATTCATTTAAATAAAAATAATGAAGTAGCTAGTACTCATGCGCTATTGCCACTGCCATATTACCAACATAAATCAGAACTACCAACATAAAAAATTGGTAATATTACTACAACAAATTTTCGAAATTGGGTACTTGAAAACATACTTTTACAGGAGAAAACAGATTTCTACATAAAGGGAGAAACAACAGATACATACATATTTATTTCTTTCTATTATCAATTAATCGCCAATGCATTTATTTTAATACCCGTTTTCTGGCAAAGTGCCATTACCGCATTGCGTATTTACAATTTTATTCTTCATATCGTGAAACCGAAATTATTTAGATCTACCTTCTGCAATAAGTTTGGACGATTGTCGAGCTGTTGCTGCTCTTGCTCCCGAACATGCACCGGCGTTTGTCCCTCAACAGGATCTCGTTGCAGCTGCTGCACTCGCCGTCGCAAGTTCTCCAGAGCACGTGCTTCCTCACGTTTACGACTAGGTTGGTAGGTAGCAGAGGACGGAAGTTGCACAAACTGTGGCTCGTTCGGTGGCGGCGGTTGTGGAAGAAGACTAAGTAGTCGTTGACTGACGGAGGAACGTCCAGCCGCAGGAGCAGCGCCGTTTAACACCGGCACGGCGAGCGAGACTTGCGACGCGTTTCGCGGGAGCTCCATCTGCGAACTGAGGCGATGACGGCGTGCTTTGCGAGCAGCAGCATCCCGCACACTCGACTCGCGCAGCGCCCACCAGCCGCCGACCGAAGACTGACGCATTTCTTCTTCCTCGCAGCCGCCACACGCATCCCTCCTACAATAGATCGGTCGATACCGCCGTCCGCACCTGTTTCATGCGCAAAATTCGCATATTGCAATAACGCCGCCGCTTTGGAATTTGTACTTTTGAAAAGGATTCGAAGGTGTTGATATAAAATTTGCTTGCACTGATATAATTGCTATGAATGAGCAGCATTTGTTTGAATTTTGTATTGACAATAAATACGAAATTACATTTTTGTTTTTTTGTATAGTTTAATTACAAAACTTAATTCCTTATGATCTTGGACGTTCCTTCTTTTCCTTGTAAAGAGCTAAGAGGGAAACGTTGGCTACTTTGACGACCTGTAAATAAATAAAATTTTTAATAATGCTCTAGCGAATACAACGATTAAAAATAAAATATTTACATTTATTCAGATTATAATAGAAAGTAATCATAGACTCTCATTGGATTGGCTCTAATTTTAGTCATCATAATACAAACTTATAAAAAGCATTATAACTATTATAAAAAATTACTAGAAAAACAAATGGTATCTGACTGCTCCATATGCATGTTTGGTTGCCTATGTCCTATGTTAAATTCAATCAATCTTATTACTCAACCTATATTTTTCAAGTAACTTTTAATTATAATTAACACATCAAAACTAATAAGTTATAATGCTCCTTAGTCTCAAATCTATAATATTCAAAAATAAATTAACATACCTTGAATCGGACACCGGGGATATCACCAACGGCGTGACCTTTACGACCGAAACCAGCAACCAAAACTTCATCGTTTTCTTCAATGTGATTAAGGCAACCGTCACGAGGTACGAACGCTGTGATCTTCTTGCCGTTCTTTATAAGTTGCACCCTCACGCATTTGCGGATGGCAGAATTAGGTTGCTTGGCTTCTACACCACTGCAAAAACACATTAATGATATAATTAATATAAACAATTAACTTTCTGCATTAAATAAAAATAATGTTAATGAATAATACACAATGATAATGATACATCAAATCCCACAGAATTAATTTGTGATCGGATTAGATATGAAACCAATACACCAAAAAATTCTATGTGACAGAATGCATTTTATGCATTATTAGTAGGGATGATGAAAACAAACTAATATAATCTACAATGATAAATGTGCAGCACATATCAGAGCGGTTAATCCATTGAAAGGACTACCCAATGGTTCAGAGCTCACAATTAATATAGCATCATATATTTTAAAACACCATAGCTATATAATGATAACTTGGTGGTCTCAAAATGCAACCCTTAATGAATATCACATTTAATGTTTTGAGTTTATATTACATATGTCAAAATAACATGCAGTATGATTGAGGTTAACTTTGGAAACTATAGAGAACTTACACTTTTTCTAGAACAATTCCTTTCGCATGGGAAGCTCCACCGAAGGGATTAGCCTTCCAGCGTGTGCCCAAATGAGCTTTCTTGTAATCCTTATCAGCCCATCGTTGTTCTCTGCGATGATTTACGTGCTTTCTTGCAGTGCGTAATCCACGGGGTTTGCCTAAAAAACAACATCAAATCCATCAAAAATGTATTCTTTGTCTAAAAGTTGGATGATTTACGAATAACTTTTAATTCAATAGGCCGTGTTTTATAAAGTTTATAACTACGGATGGTTCAGATTTAATTTTGGTGTTCGTAGGTTATCACTGTTTACAGAATGTCAGGTTAGGAGGACACTATTTTGAGATTTATCCCAGAATAATTTACTTTCAAGTTGTTGTAATATAGCTATACGCTGTAGATATCACGGGGCACTTATTTAAAATTGATATTTGTTATAAAATTCATGAAAACACAACTTATTTTGGTATAAATAACTCACCCATGTTGACGGTTCAGTTATAGGACCGGAAAAGGAAAGTTTGCATACTGACAACTCAACAAGCAAATAAGTCCCTAACAGTTACACACTAGCATAAAGTGGGGATAATTTTTAGGGAATTTTGATTCTATATTTGTTATTTATTTATCTAAATTATTAATAAAATTTATATTTAATCTGATTATTAAAATAAATTAGTGTTAGATATAAATTAACAAAGTTAGATTTAAACTTTAAATAGACACTAAGTGAATTGTGTAAAATTGAACTTTTATTGTTTCAGTTGGCAATGCTTTACCTTCCCCACCATTTTATATTTCTTGTGTATCTTCTTCTTGTTCATTCTAAACACTATTAACCGACCTTATTTTACATTTTTAGGTATTTTTTCTTATGCGGGTGGTGCTTAAAAATACACCAAACAGAAATCAAAACAAATGAAAATCGCCTAATTTATCCTTCCCATCTTAGAGTACAAGAATTTTCTCAAATATAGTTAAATACATGTGAGAATGGCTGAGGAAATGTATCCCAAGAAAATAAAACTCGAACCCGTACGTATACCAATTGATCTATAGTTGATTAGCTATAAGAATTTTCACTCTTGTAGTTATCATCTGAAGATATCAATACACAAATGAAGTCTTCATATCCCTTTGGGCTACCATTTAGTGTATTTCATCCAATCAATGAAGACATCAAATTAGATATCAACATTGAAAATCCACACTGCAAGCGAAAGTCTCTACCATTGGAAATGTGTCCAATATGTAAAAGATATTTTCGAAGGATACAAACCCATCTTCAGAAACATGCAAATAATCATATAGTAGACACAGAACTTACTTGTAAATATTGTTATAAAAGGTTTTCAAATTTGGGCAACTTATCCATTCATTTGAGAACACACACAAACACAAAACCCTATGTTTGTGATGTCTGCTCAAAAGCATTTACTCAATCATGTAATCTTACAAATCATAAAAGGATTCATACTGGTGAAAGGCCATTTAAATGTCCATATTGTGAAAAATGTTTTACACAATCTGGGAATCTCAGTAATCATATTCGTTTACATTTGGATTTGAAACCATTCAAGTGTCATATTTGTGAGAAAGCTTTTACACAATCTGGGAATTTAACTTCGCATTTAAAGAATAATCATCCAGTGATTTAAAACAATGAATATGGTGG
>JARJDU010044066.1:0-15719 GCA_030264695.1 Lissagria laeviuscula
AAGATTAGTTCAAATCAAGGACAAAGATTTAATATTTTAATTTATATTTAGGGAACGTTACGCAATAAATAATCTTATTTATAATTAGTTGGCAAGTTATTAAGTCATTAATCAGTGCGTAGAAGTCGCAGGACGCGAGCAGCATAAGAAAAACCAAAGGAAGAACAAAACGAGTAAGAAAGCAAGCAAGCAGAAGGCAAAGAAGCAAGAAGGCGATTCGTTAGAAAAAGGCTGTGGTCGCGACAAGCTGCTTGTAAATCGGCATAAATCATCTTTAAATAAATTTCGAAATGTCGCGCTGGAGCTCTCTCATTAACGCGAAATTAAGCATAATCAGAAGTAAATTTATAGCAAAACTATGCGACCTTCAAATCCACCCAAGGGCACTATACACCATACACCACTTGTTATTATTATTATTATTTTTAAAACCACACAAACTTTTTATTAATTGCTTACCAAAACGTCAACTTAATCGTGTTAAAATAGTTGCAAAGACCTAAGGTACATCATTAATTATTATTCTTCTAATAATACTTCTTCAGTGTCACATAAATTAAAAGCGAATATAAATATCTCTAAAGACAAAAAATATATTCGACAAAGCATTGTTGTCACCTTCGGCACTGCTAGCTGATTATGGAGGGTCGTTTTCACAATTTCACCCGAAAAAAAAGATTTCTATCTGAACGCTATGAGTCCTTCTTGGCCCGAAATTTAGTCGTGCTCAAACGCGCAACAAGTAGTGATCATTATAGCACATCCTTATCACCTGCTCCAATCTTGCCCGTATTTTCTGCCTGGCGCTGCTTGCGCTAACGAACTCGAAATATTTCACTAAAAAAAATGTTGGCGCGGGCACTATATGCTTGGTTCCATGAAATAATGGAAGCTCGTAAATATTACCACAGCTTTTTAATTAAAGCCCAAGAATCAACGGGAACGGACCAAGATTGCGGAATGCAGGTTTGTTAGTTTTCAACAATCTAATTATTAAAATTATAAGCACCACATTATAGTAATTTACTTGAGGCTTTTATTTGTTCTGTGGAAATGAGTATAATATAAGAAGATGGTTTGATTCGATTATAATTAAAACTTAAAATTGAAATATTAACGAGTATGGACTACAATTTGTTGGATATGTCAAGCTTTTATGCGAGAAAGTACTAAGTGGAAAATGATTTATCATCATACAAAAACTGGCAAATTGTTTTTTAGAAATACGAGTAGTAACTTAATCTAGAATCTGAGCAATATTTTCTACTAGACTGCAGACTTTTTAATCTTATCAATTATACAGGATCATCGTTAATGTTCAAACCTAACGTGACCATATTTTGAATTGCCGCCTAAATTTAGGTTGGCAATCAATAATCTAATTATTTTTCCAAATTTTGCCGATTCCCTACAAACAGGCCCTTCCAAGCTCAGGCCCTGTCAGCCATCCCCCTTGTGGGGGTCATGATTGGCAGTGACTATGTTGACTAGTTACTTTGTAGGAATATTTCTTTAAAATATTAGCCAACTGCTGCATTCAAACTTTGATCAGGCGAGTTTCAGACATTAATGAAGACCCTGTATAATAGTTCAGCATTAGAAATTGGGGTTGAAATGCTCACAGTAGTGTAACTTCTTTCCTTGCTGCTTCCGTTAAACCAATATAGCGCAAATTGAGAAAAGTAACAGCAAATATTATTCATATGAAGATTTTTTCGTACAATGTACAATGATTTGTACAATGTAACTGCGATGATTTTGAGTATATTTAGATGTTTGCCATGGATCTTTTAATTATTTTTCGTAATAACCCGTCCCATTTATACTATATGTTAATTTCACAAATTTGATGAACAAGGTCCCAAGTAAAATGCGACCCTCATCATGTAAGAAATAATTTTGCACGTTCGGGTTAGCTTTTACTTTTAAAAAAAAATTCTTTCTCTTGTCATAAGCATTTAAAAATGTATAATAACAGTATACAATCATTGTACAGTGTTCATTGCAATTTCGTTAGATTTTATTGCATTTTATGGCATATTTCGCACTTAGCTACAGTGTTGCCACGCTGCATTTAAATCTATATGAACAAACAGACATTAATAATTCTTCCATTTGACTGCAGCACAAACCACTTTCTACGCATGCAAACTTGCACCAACTTACTACGCCGCATTTGAAGGTAAATAAAAGACCGCTCAGAGTTAATTTAGCAAAGTAATAAATGTTAAATTGGATTTTGAATTCATGCAAAAGCTCAGTCAACTTTCATTATTCCTGCGCAAATGCAATTATTTTATTATAAGCAACAAACAATGCATACCAAATCACGCGAGGAACTAAGAACTATGAACTGAGCATTGTAGTTGCTTATGTATGAAGAATAACTACTACACAAAATATTAAAAATCGTTTTTAAAAATGTCTATACATACTAGTCTAGCATACTTGTACTCACCATTTGCTCGGTTAGCAAACGCTCAGGACTAAAACAAATTAAGTTTGCCCCTCTGCTCTCATGAATTTAATATATTATTTAGCAATTTAATCATTTCATAATGTGCCTTCATAAATTATTAAGTTTTTATTTCTTTTTTTTTTGTTCACGTCCTAGCGAGCATAACAAGAAGGGTAACTTGATGAATTCTCATCAAGAGGTAGGCATACGCTGCCATAACTTTGTCACATCAGACTCAGTCATATAACGCGCGTGTATTAGTCGGATATTAAACATGACTAAAGAGGCACGTTGTTATTATAATTTATTATAATCCAGCATGAGCGCGACACAACAGTGAAATCGAGTCGCGCCAGCCAAGAACGTATGTAGGCTGCTGTCTACCTTCTGCTCATATCTGTACATACACTTTTTGCGCATGGCTGTATATGTGCAAGTACTGCACCATTTGCTTAGTATCATGTTGTTCAGTACAGAGCATACTGCGCATGTGTGCTAGTTGTTAGCTAGTAAGGTATGAATATTCGAGTGCTGCGAAGAATGCCGGTGTCGTATTGCAATTCCGTGCTTCGTATGCAACCACACTCAAATACAAACGACAGAGACTAGTGCTCCCTATGTAATATGATCTCTTGGACGGGTACAGGTATATATAGCTTATGCGCAACCGCAATGTGTTCAGGAACGTCTGCACTAACAACAAATATTCTTCAGCAGCGAACTGCGTTCTTTGTACTAACTTACTAAGCTATCAATAAAGTGTAGCTTTGTTTCAATGCGCATGCGCGATTGTTTTTGATCTCAGTCACAACTATCTTCCATAGCTCTTCTGTGCTTCCATGTGATTTTTAGGTTATATTAACAGGACAAGGAGGATTAGACGATCAATTGAGGAAACTTAATGCCATCCTTGCGTAAAGTTACTAAATGATTATGTCTTACGGGTTAACTAACACTGCCTGCTTCACTTCTAACTAGAAGGATTATGATTAAATGTGAATATGAGGACACCACTTAATTATATCGCCTATAATAAGCGGATGCTATCATGTAAATTGAACAACTGAGAATATATGTATTTTATACGCGATTTTGTTTTGCTTTCTTTGATACGGTGTAGTAATACGTAAAAGTCCATTCAGACTTTGATTCAAATTAACCAATTCGTAGGTTTTATCTCTCTTATCATATATAATGAGCCACCTTCATAGCTAAACATATTGATATTGGATATTGAGCCTAGTTATGTTCCGCATTCCAAGCATTACAAATTTTCTTCTCTTTGACTAACTTAAGTGCAAAGTATTAGCAGTGACACACAAATCAAGAAAATGGCGCACCGCGTAATAATAATCTATAAATTTATGCATCCCGCGCGTTGAAATTTAATACACAGTCGAAGCAGCGATCGAAATACTCTAGTTATTTATGTACATATGCAGTTAGAGTTTGTTATATACATAGAACTTAGATTTTTGTGGCCCTGACTGACACCCACCGTCCTGCAGGACTATGCCACTCATGCATTTATGTACGAGTACTAGTAGTATTACCATTCCACTCTTGTTCTCTGCGAAGAGAAACTGTGCTTGCAGTGCTATTGTAAATCCACATCTCTCTACTTGTATAAGTACTTGTACTAGGCGAGAGACTCGCCATCGACGCTGTGTAACTTCACTACTCAGCAATGCACGTACGCCTCGTTCGCCTCAAATTGGATTATGCTAATGCTCATAATTCGAGCGGCTCGACGGCTAGTTACCACTGTGCGAACGCTCTAGCTGCCCGACCGGCAAATCGCGACGATTATGCACTATTTGCATAATAGAGGCGAATATGTACCGCGCGTACGGCGATTTTTTTCGTTTCTAGTGTGGAATGTACTTTAGTTTTGTGGTTACATCAATTCGAGATGGATAATTGGAGGTCATTTAAATATGAACATGATTTAATATTTACTAACATATTTTTACATAGAAGATAGTGACTGACATTATTATTAAATAGCTCTATTAAGAGGGTATTATTATTATTAGGAGGGAAAAATTCTGTCACTTCAAAGCGTCACAATCTTGGCTCTACAACCCTGTGCGGGTCTTGGTCTCCTGTAACTTTCTCCTCTATTCTTTGCGGTCCAGGGCAACCGTTGGCCACTTCAGGATGATCAGCTTCTTTGCATCAGTGGTCTTTCCATCACATTGCCCGGCCCACCACTATCTTGATTTTATATTTTTGAGTGTCTTCCAAAACAGTTTCTTCCTAAATTATGAGTAAATTGAAGCAAATTTCTAAAATTTTAGATTTCACTCAAGTAATACAACTAATAAAGTTTCAGAATTCATTAACTTGAGGCGATTATTTGTTCAACAATTTGTGCCACATCGGAAAAATAAAACGAAAATAATTTGTTACTTTATTCGACCGAGCCGTGTTGAATTCTACGTCCTTTACCCTTACCCCGCAAATAAAACTGTTCGTTGACTAGACTAGCACGTTAATAAATGAACAAAAACCAACTATACTGCTGCTTAAAACGAGCAAAACAAATAATAACTTTTTCTGGATATGATGTAGTCGTTTTTGCTAACAGTTAGGCAATTAGTCGTAAAATCTCGCCGTTGGGAGTCTCTCGGCAAATTTGCATTACTCATTAACATCCAAAGTCATAGATATCTATGACCATCTACATCATCTTTAATATAATTTCATAATTGCGCGCCCCTCGTAAACTCCATAGCGTGCAAATATTTAATTGTTCTAGCGGGATTGTTTTTATCCTTCAAGTTCTTCGACTTGAACTGTTCGACTGTTCCTGCAAATATTATAAATTATAATAGAACGCATATATTCCTCATCTCGCCTCGTTTATTGGTTTGCAAGCATCAATGCGAGGCGGATAATACACGCTGGGCCTTGCGAATCTCTTCGATATATAAGTGTCATTCAGAACGTTTGCAATCGCGCGGCGCGCGTTGCGAAACGAGCGCGAAATTAATTATTTGCGATGAGTTGCATCTTTACACGTTGTAGCTGCTCTCTTCTTGGACTGTTGTTGTTGCTGGCAAGAATCCACTCGAAGTGGAGAGACTCGAGAAGACTGGACGAAGCAGCTCGATGCAGGGTTTGTGTAATCTGCAATCACAAAAGCAAATAATTACACTTTATTGTTGCGTTTTGTTGCTAGCATTTTTGCTTTCGCGCCTTGCGCCATCATGATTATTATCATTATTGTTGTTGTGTTGATACAATTTCGTTGTTGTGCGTATGTAATTTTGCATTTCGCGCTGTGGAAAATTCGCTACAGGTTTAATTGTGTCAATTGTGTGTGCGGTAGCAATGAGACAGGGGCTCTCTATAGCTTTAACTATATCAAGCAAAGAAACTAACTCGTTAACGATTGGAAATATTCAAGGTATTTTTATGTGGGAAAATAATTTATTTTAGTCCAAATATTGGCATTATTATTTTATTTTAATTAAATTCTTTCATATCTCGCATAGTTTTTGAGATAAAAATGATCAATTTGAGTGATATTAGTCCGAAAAATCAAAACTTTGCGAATTTTAATCGGAAAACAAGCATTTTTGCGTTAAAACATCCACAATTAAATTGAGATTACGTCAAAAATATATTTATCGCCATTTCTTCATAATTCTCTTCACAATCTTATCACAAAGTTCAAGTTTTTAGTATAAAAATGCAGTTTTTATATAAAAACCAAAAAGTATTGTAATAAAATGCAATACAAAATGCTGTAATTTGTATTCAATCATGTCTTTTACTTAAATTCTAAGTATTCAGCAATCACTTTTGGCAAATTGCACACCGGTAGCAGCAGGAGGAGTGCAACTCATCAGCAGCAAGAAATATGCCAGCGATTTGTGTGTGGGAAAGCGGTCTATTTCATTTTGCCAGGTTAAAATGGACATCAGTCGGAGAAGCAGAAAAAGGAGCAAAGCAAACCTGTGGTGACCTGCATGCGCGTGTTTACGTACGCACACGTCGCATCCGACGAAAACGAAAACGTTTACAACAGGTAGTTTTGTAATTTCTGTATGCATATACCTGTTCGCCGGCCGTGTTCGAAGAAGGTCCTTCTATCGCACCGGTTGGAATTTCTATTGAGCCCGAATGCAGACGGACCGAACCACACAAAAAATCAGATATATGCTCAATGGGGCAGAGAGTCCAAAGAGTGCGAAGACAAAATGGCATTTGTACGTTCCCGTCTGCTCCACTACCTGATCACTTTGAATGCCTTTAGAAATACATTTCGATTCTCTTTTCGGTGCTATGCTAGCGAGTACATCTTTTCTTTTTTTGACGTTTCTCTCCGCATTTTGGACGTCTGCCTCATTTCTGTCACGCCGCATTATGTGAAACTCTTTTGATGATTATTATTTCGGTTGGTTCGTTGTTAAATATATGCAAAACTCATTTCTTATTTTATAATAACTTATTGGCAAAGTTTTGAAATTTACCTGAAGCTGTTAGTGTTTATAGTCAATTTTCAGTAAAAGACGAAAAATTTCAAAATATGCATAAAATAAATTATAGGCTTAAAGTAAAATGTATTTTATTTTATGAATGCAAAGTCAAAACAAAACCAGTAACAAATCAACACTCTTCTATCTGATTCAAGTAGATGTACACGAAGTAATTATCAGCAAACCACATTTAAACCTTTTATTAGTTACACATAGTTGTTAACCGAAACATAGCGCAACTGTAATTATTTAATCTACAAAGCACGAAAATAATTTCATCATTCGTAACTATACTCAACCGCGAACCACCTCATACACACAGTTGTGCATGTACATATTCATCATCCATACGCGTATTTAGTTAGTTTTATTAACGTGGGACTGTGAGAAAGTGGAATCAACCGGGCGCGCATAGAGAATCCCCGGGCGCAAAAGACAATAGACGAGTTAAAACATTCCTTTACGCTAGGCGTTCGCCGTTGAATGGATATGAATGAATGAAGGAAGGAGCTCTTCGTCGCGGCCCGGAATCGGACCAAGAGCGCCGCGCCGCATGCTATTTAAACAACTTTTTGTGCTTTTCCGCGCCTCGCTCACGCCGATTTCGGCGGAAACCGAAAAAACAACTTTTGTTAACTTAATACACTGCTCACTTGCAACGACTACACGTACTTACATACTGTACCTAGTGCATGATTATCTCGTCGTATAAAAAATTGCCACTTGTTTAATGAAATTGATGAGAGAGCGATGACTCATTTAACAATGTGATAAAGTATGAAGGAGACATTTTAAATTTTGCTTTAATGAAGCTGAAATGGAATTAAAGATTGATATAAATTTTGCATATATTTCAAGGTGTTCGTTGAATTTTTGAGAAAAGATGAAGTTGGAAGTTGCATGTTTAGTGATAGTTCTATTCAGAGCGTCTGGGTGGTTGCCTTCGCATAAGCATAATTTTAGAGATCGGAGATCATTTCAAGACTCACAATTCCATTTGATTAGATGGTAGATGGTTCATGGTAGCTAATTCGGTGTAACCGATTTCTGCCCTGTAAACTATGTCTGCATTCTGTGGCTCCACTTAATTATATGCCCTTTCTGTTACCCCTTTTTATTTTGAACCTATAATCTCTAATGTTATAGCATAGAGCATATAGAATCCGATCATATTTTTTGTTGAGTTTGAATTTTGATGTTGATAGATGAAGGAGGTTAGATTGAAGTATTTTGACTTGTGTAGGAACATTAAAATATTGTGTCTCTAAAACAGCTTTAATCTTTGCAAAGTATATAGTGGGTATATTGTAATTCTTGTTTTATATATTGTTTTGTTGCTATGAGATGTGAAAAGAATTCTTAATTGTGATATGGTATTTTTATGATACGTCAAAGGCACGTTGCGACTGATTTTCTTCAAGAATTGAAATTTTTGACTGCTGAAGAAGTTTTAATGTAATCAGTTATGAAATTTCAATGATTGTCATATTTTTATATGAAATACAGGAAATATTTGTAATTGACTTAGGAATAAAATATGTGAAGTAGGTAGTTGAAATTATTTCGGTCTCAAAGTCTGCAAAAATTCATGCGGAACTTTATGAAAAAATTGCCGGATACACAATTAAGGGGAAGTATTTGTGATTTACTTAAAAAAATTGTTTTTAATTCCTTAAGTTATAAAGCAGAAAGAATGAAAAAATATGGGAAGAAAGTAAATAAAATATTGCGTTGATGTTGGTCTCAAAGTCTGTAAAAATTCCTGCTGATTCTTTTGATAAAAATTGCCGGTTATAAAATTAAGGGAAAATATTTGTGATTTAGTTAGGATAATTGCTTGTAACTTCAGAGGCTTCAAAGCAGCTGAAATGGAAAAAATATGGACAGAAAGTTAATGAAATTGCTCGGCGATGTCGATGTCAAGGTATGCAAAATTTCTTACAAAACCCTTTGATAAAAATTTTGAAAATTAAAATAGAGCGAAAATATTTATGATTTAGTGAGGAAAATTGATTGTAACTTCTGGAGTTATAAAGGAGCATAAACAAAATATTGCCGCAAAGTAGTTGAAATTGTGCGTCGATGTCAAATTCAAAGTTTGAAAATATCTTGCGGAACCCCTTGAAAAAAATTATGAAACCTAAAATTGCGGAAAAATATTTGTGGTTTAATTAGGAAAATCGCTTGTCATTTCAGGAATTATAAAGCATCAGGATGGAAAAAAGACATGGACAGAAAGTAGATAAATTTGCACGTTGATATTGATCTCAAAGTGTTCCTGCGGAACCTCTTAAAAATATCTAAAATTTTTAAGGGTTGTAGTATATTTTATTACAATCAGACGTCGCAGCACAAAATTGAAATGAACACTAAATTAATTAATTATTATTTTAAGAATCCCAAGAATTAATAGTTAGAATGATGACAAACAACAAATTTGTTTTGCATTAATTATAATATTAATCTTGCTAAATAATCCACTGAATAAAGTCAGTATTTCTTTTTAATTTTATTTATCTAGATAAATATAAAACAATGTAACATTATCTTCTATGCAATTAGTTATAAGACTACATTATAATTACTTAATTTACAGCAGTTTACAATATGGCAATCTCTTGTCACTCATCTACATTTAAAAATAAAACACTAATAACAAAGCATACAAATAGAGACAATTACCATGAAAAGAGCTCACTTTACTTGATATTATACTGTTTTGACATTATTATACCGTAAAGTGGGAGCGTTGCGAAATACTTAACGCCTATCGTTAATTATTATCTAAGTATCTGCCAGTTAGAACTTGAACAACAAGAATGCACGAGCGATACAAACGTGTTAAAAGCTTGCGCATGCCGTGCATTACTTTCGATCTAAATGTGCGCCTAGCATTTTGCAAATAAATAAATAAATATATTTCTTTTCATAATAGACATACAAGAGCTATTAAGTACTTAAATACTAATAGTAATCTATAGTACCTACATTCTTACATCTAGAAATAATCTAGAAAGAAAGAAAAAGATGTAATTTCCCTCATGTATCAATACCGATTGAATAGGAATAACAAACTTGTGATATGTAGTCAATCAAATTACTCTGCAAAGGTTGATTTATTATTATATCAGATGTAAGAGGCCGGCATCATAGTTACAGTGTTACGCAACATTTTTCAAATTGCATTGGCGCCGAGGATAATTATCGTGTTTTATTGTCGTCTGTCAGGTTTTCCACTTTTTATATGCAATTGCATTGCTAATCTAATATATATTTATGCAGATTATGTTCATGATCATCATATATAAGCTCAAACGTGTCACACCAAAAGTGCTTAGGTAACTTAGGTATACAACAGGAGAAGGAACGAAAAAGAAATAAAATTAATTGTTGCTTTAAAGTTTATTACATATTCTACACAAATACTTACAAAGATAATTATAAATTAATGTGATTTTTAATTGCTATGATTATTTACCTAACTTGAAAAAGCTGGGTTTACCTACTCCTAACTTGCATTACGCTATGCATGCATAAGAAACACAACAAATGCCAATATCACCGACACACGGCAGTAAAATTCAAGAGTTTATTATATTATAAAACGAGCAATAATTATTGACCATATGTGAATAGCACAGCGCGCGAGCTGCGAAATTGCAACTGCGACCCTTCTTAAGTTTCGTGAGCTGCAGCGCGGCGCGTTGTCTTTTTAAGTTTTCCGCAAATATAGCGAGCTCGAACAAATATCCAATATCCCAATATAAACGCGAATAATAAATGCCTACTCCACACACTTTTTTTCTTCTTTCATTATTGCTTCATTAGTTATTGTCCCGAAACGGTTTGTGTTCATGTCGACCAGATGACATGCTTTCAACGCCAGCACGCACATCCTAGCCGCTCTCCTCGCTAGAAGCGAGTTACTTTTAATTCGCAATTTAAATATTAAACGTGGTAGAAAAAAATCTAGATGTAGATAATACTACATAGTACATATGGACACCTATCTACGTTGTTTGTATGTACTTTATACATACCGTCACGCAATGCTGACGAATTTTGGAGGATGCCGGGAGAGTTTAAACACTTTTAAGCTGGCACTTGACGGCTATGGGATACTGTGAGCGCAAACCACCGACACATCATTAAAACTTATTTTTGGTTTAATCTGATTTTAAGAAATATGTATTAAGTAGTCTTATGCTAGTAGGATTATACTTACTTTTTGGTCCTTTTTGCTGGTTTTTGTTATATATTTTCTGTGGTATTAATCATTCATTCAATGTTCTTTTAATATAAAAAATATTATTTTTATATACCTTATCACTCTAGACTAGGGGTCGGCAATGTGTAGCTCCGAAGTCGCATGTGGCCCCCTAAGTGCAGATCCGGGTGCCACTAGATTAGTCCTCAATCGAACCGAGCCTTTGTCTCTTAAATTTACTTTAAATCGTTTTTGGCTCTTTCACTAATAAGGTTGCTGGCCTCTGCTGTAGACTATTTTTATCAAAAAACGGTTACTTAATCTGAATGTTTTAACACAAAAATAGTTGTTTTCTAACCAAACTTTACGACCAAAAAGTGATTCTACTATTAAGTAAACTGTCAATCTTATTTGATCCATTTTTGTACGTTAATTTCATTCTAAACAATATTTGAGTTATACCTGTTCCAGACCCATGCCCATAAATACAGCTTAATGTCCCATCTTTTACCTGGCTGTTTCTTAAACTACAAAGTTTTAATACCGAGCCCCTGATAAGAAATCAGTAAGTAAATTTCGCTTGCTTAAATGTTGTTTCTTCGGATTACTTTCACAACCATCTCGGACTTCAGGACAAATAAATCCCCGACCTTGCCGTTTATGCACCTTTGACGTCTAGATTTTGACGAAGGTCTTTCCATCACTTGACAGTCTTTAATGCACGATTACGGCCTAATTCCGCACTTGAAAAAATCCAATCACATATCAGGCTGTTTCATGCCCATCAGCATCGGTAATAATCCGATAAATTCGACACGATTGTCTCCTCGTTTTCTTTAGGCCTCCGAAACGTGTTTCAATCACGCACGAACCACCAACCAATTGAATTTGAATTTTAAGTGAAGAGGAACAAGAAGATAGGTGAAGTAAAGCGTTTGAAATTTTGTGCATCTACAATGAAGAAATTATTGCTATTGCATCTTAAAAATCTGCGTAGATTCTTTGGAATTCAAATTTATTTCAAAAACTCCTAAATTGTAGAAGTAAGTAGAGCAGAAATAAGATGAAGTTGACATTGCTCATCACAGGTTTCATGAGAGGCAGCACTCGAGCCTGTCCACCGTCGTTCGTTCATCAGATTGGAATAATATACATTACATTGCCACATATCTAATTGTGTTTTGTTCGGGAATCTCGATCGCCGCAACCTGATGATCTCAAGAGTCAGCTGAAGCCCAACAATATCTCGTGTTCATACGTATGCATAGATCGAGTGTGCGTCCGTTCAGTTTATTGTTAGTAATAACCGGCCCGCTGAAGAAGACGTAGCCATGCGAGCTGCCTCTTTGTCATCTCCGCGTGGCGCTGGCGCGGATCGAGAACCGGCCGGCGCGGCGAAGAGCAACAATATGCACGACGCACGCGGGACCACATGCTGTGGGCTATGCACGTTCGCTTACCTCTTCAACGTGCGCGCAGAACCTGCTCAGGCACTTCGAATCTCCGACTCACCTTTGCTCATTCTCTGCGGAGTCATGTCGAAGACGTTGGCTGACTCTTCTCCACCACGCAAACGCAACGTAACGCAACGCGTGGTCTTCTTCATCTTCATCCTTTTGGGTTCCTATCGGTTTGGTTGAGGCGAAGCGACCGTTTTAACACTCGCGCACGCACATGGTATTAATGTGTTTGCCTTGTTACTTTTATCATTCGTATCGAATATTATAGTCATATCATCGTGTTCTTTCTCTCAATTAAATCCGTACGTACGGTTCGGCGACGTTATTAATGTTATTTATATTATTAATAGATGCGCACGGATAGCCGGACGTTTAGTTATTGATAATAATTGAACGACGCGACGATGCGCGGGGGGAAAGAAAACTCGACGATTGCAGTAAAGGAGCAACGGTATTTATAACGCTGCGTGTGATTAATGCGCTCGGCGACGATCCATCACTATCTCTTTAAAAAGCTTTATTAATTTTTAAAACATTATATTGAAGTATTGACAAATGATGTGTTCTTAAATTATTGTTCAATTATAATTTCAGTCTCACGATCTGGCTTCCATGTTTACTACAGTACGCCTGTAACATTGTGTCTTTCATTCAACTATTTGGTCACTAGCATCGTGTCGAACATTTTCAAGGAAAAGTTTATTAATAAGTTTAGTTTTAAGAAAGAGTAGCAATTATCATCATCAAAAAAGCTTGATATTTGGCGAATTGCGAATAGATTACTATTCATAAGCAATTTGTGGCAAAAATAAGGAATTCAAATTAAACTAAAATCGATGCCGAACAGCATCATCCCCCGAACTCCATTTATCTCATCGTTTGCGCGGCGCGAGAAGGGCAATCGTTATTTTATGCATCTGCGGCAAAGTTCGCCTTCATCCACATGTGTGCAGACCGCGCGCAATCGGTTCCTGTAGACCGGTGAATCGCGGCGGGCATCCGCACGATTGATGATTAATTCCGTCGAGATGCGCGCACGTTGCGCATGTTTGTTTATATCAATCCATTTATATTTGTTCTTTGTCCGTCGTGCACGTCGCCGCACGGCGCCGCTTCTCCTACATGGGAGCTGCAAGTGGAGGCTTTGTTTCATCTTACGCTCATCTCGGCCATCATCTTTCGGGTCGTCAACCATCGGGAATCATTATCAATATCTGCACTGTGCGGTGCACTTGTCGACTCCCAAGCAACAACGACAGCCTTCATGTTGCATTGTTGCATCGATCACGCTCGAGTGGTAAATTATGATTAGCGAGGAAAGAAACTATGCTGTTATGCATTCATCGCGAGGACATAGATTGATACTATGTACGACATGAAGACGAACGCCGACTTCTCCAAATTGTTTGAAATGGTCGACATGTCATTGTTTGCTGTGTTTGAATAATCGCAAGCCAAAGGCGAATTCTAACGCCGATCGAACGTAAGCAAGCTAGATGCGTAATTAGCGACGCGTGGGATTCATCTTCGCTCGCAGTCATAAAATGTTTGAGAAGAGAAAAGCGGCCGAAAACGACGAGCTTAGCCTCTGGGCGGCGAACCAGAGTACGCGCGCACTCTTTTAGTTAGACATTGAAGACGGACTCGGGCGCAGAGTAATCAAAGAATGGAAGAATGCATGCATGTGTAATGTATATTAAAATTTATTTAAACTCGTTTTTGATCAGTCGCTGTGTGCCCTCTGCTCGTTTCTTTTTGTTTCGCCCGAGCGGAGATTAATTCTAATTGCGTGATTCTTTCCTTCGCCGCTGACTTATCGACCAGATACATATTTATATCAACCACGACTGCGCACAATTTATATAATATTCCATTCCTTGCTTGCTCTTGCTTCTTCATCTGTTTCGTCTTCTGGGAGCAATTAAAGGTGAGAAATTATTTATCCAAAAGCAACAAAAAACAATTCACCACTGTGGATGCATTCAAAAAACAATCTCTTTTTTGTGTTTTCGTCGCACTAATAAATTATTTATACCTACGACTATTATTGCAAGTATATATTTAACCTCTGAAATTAGGATAAAACTGCAATTATTTAGCATAAAGTTCTTTTCGTTTTTTTTTTTGCTTAGATTCTCGGCCGTCGAAAGCTTTAGCTTTTGAGCTAGGCGCCGTTGTGATGCAAAAAATAACGATGAAACACCTAGTTATTTAATATAATCTCATAGCGGCGACTTTGTGGAACAACAACGATTTTCGGTTTTGATATTCGGTATTTGGCATGTGGAGTCAAGAGTGAAACCAGTTTTTTTGTTTTTACTTTATTAATGTTGTAAGTTTTAGCGGTTAGGATCTGCGTTTGCGTTTCGAATTGGAAGTTGGCACGCACGTACGCGGCGAAAATAAATATTTAGAAATTGTTTGTAGTATGCTGCTTGTAGTTTTGATCAATTGACCTTTGCATAAATTTGATATAATTGACAATGTTGGTTGCTTAATTGCCTTTAATTTGTTGATTTTTATGTTGATTTGTGCTTAATTAAAGCTGGAAAGTATTATTTATTGCTTGTATATTCAGTCTTTTATAGTTGATTATTGAATTTTTTAAGGAATTTTTTTATTGGGATAATATTTACTTAGTGGATTGGCGCAGGCGGTTTTTACTTAAATTTATGTTTTTGTGAATGAATCAACCTTCAAATCGACATATAAAATCGAAAAAAATTGAAAAATTTGATTTAGTAGAGTTTTAGGTTTGGTAGGTAATACATATAATAATTATTTCAACTTCTCATGGTTTAATCTTTCCCTAAGATGATTTTACCATCAATAAGCCATTTATTATTTAGGTGATAATCGACAATTTGCTACTCACTTATAGCACAAGATAATATTCTGCACATGCATAATTGGATGTCACTTACGCTTTTAGTAATTCAAGGAAATTCCTCTTCTTTTATGCATTATTACAAAATCTTCTTAAATTTACTACAATATAAAATATAATATTTACTATCTTATACAAAAAGCTAAACAACTATAACTTTTGCTACAAAGAAAAGACAAACAGGCACTTTCAACATAAACCAAACCACAAATTGTTGTAA
>JARJDU010044071.1:0-14947 GCA_030264695.1 Lissagria laeviuscula
TCAGGTTTGATTTTTAAAGCAAATTGAAGAGGACGCTGATGTCGAGAATTTTACTAAAACTTTGAAAGGCTATATCTCCTGAACCAAACAAGATACATTAAAATTAATTGCAGATTTGGATTCAGGAAAATAAGTTTTATCAGATGATAGTACAAAAGTTTTAAAACTTAATTTTTTTTTTGAAATTTTGTGTTTAAGGGCGGTTTTGACTGTTTTATATAAGAGTGAGGTAATTTAAATGCATATCATTTTAAAGGAAATTTAATTGGCTTTCCAACGACGTCAAATTCATTAAAATGGGATAATTAGTTCCAGAGTTATTCAAGATTGTATAATTAAAAACATGTATGAAAAAGTGTAAACAATATTTTTGAGGCTTAATTTAGGTCTTTTTCTAATGGTTTGGAGGGTGATTCTAGACTCTATCTTTAAGAGAATTTAATGACCTTTCAAATGAGCCGCATTAGGTTTATTTGGGTTAATTAGTTTAGAAGTTATGAGCGTTTAAATGTAAAAAACAAACAAAAAAATTGAAATTTTGTTTTTAGGGGCAGTTTTAACTATTTGATATAAGGTTGAGGTAATTGAAATGCATATTATTTTAAAGGAAATTTAATTGGCTTTCTAACGATGTAAAATTTATTAACCTGAGATAAATAGTTCCAGAGTTATTATACATTGTATAATTAAGAACATGTAGGGAAAAAATGTAAACAAACTTTATATGCCTTAATTTAAGTCTTTTTTCAAAAGTTTGGAGAGCCATTCTTAACTTTATATGTAAGAGAATTTAATGACCTTTCTAATGAGGCGTATTAGGTTGATCTGGAATAATTAGTTTCAATGTTGTGAGCGTTTAAATGTTAAAAAGCAAGAAAAAATATTGAAAATTAGTTTTCAGGGACAGTTTTGATTATTTTATAATAAAGTGAGGTAATTGAGATGCATATCATTTTAAAGGAAATTTAATTAGCTTTTTAACGATAGTAAATTCAATAAGATGGGATAATTAGTTCCTGAGTTATTCAGGATTCTATAATTAAAAACATCTCAACAAAAGTAAATAAATCTTTTGACCCTTAATTTAGATATTTTTTCAAAAGTTAGGAGGGTGATTCTAAACTTTGTTTTTAAGAAAATTTAATAACCTTTCCAATGAGGCTTATTAGGTTTATGTGGAATGATTAGTTTCGAAGTTATGAGCATTTAAATGTTGGAAAACAAATTAAAGAAATATAATTTGGTTTTAGGAGCAGTTTTAACTACTTTGTTATGAGCTGAAGTATTTGAAATGCATATCATTTAAAAATTAATTTTTATTGGCTTTCTAACGATGGTAAATTCATTAAGATGGGATAATTAATATTAACTATATTTATGGAGGATTTCAAAGACATAAAAAATCCTAATTTTGTCACTTGCCGTCCTCTCTGAAGGGCTAGAGAAACTAATAACAAACTAAAAAAGCTTTCTACTAATAAGCAGAAGATTTCTGCAAGATAATTATACTGGGTGGTAATTGTTAGCGCCGTCTTAGCAACACAATGTCCTCTGGACTAGTATAACCAAATTTCACTCTTTTGAAAGGATCACAAGGATTTAATTGTAAGGAAACTATATAAATCAATATAAAAACAAAAATAATTTCAACATAATTTATAATTTATTTAGTACGTTTAGATTTGACAATATAATTAGTTCCTTTTCTGTATAATAAATTGTCTTTCATAATTTGATTTCAAAATGATAGACTTTAATCATCATTCGAAGTTAATTTACTTGTACTTTTGCATGAAATCTTGGTGGAATTTTCTGAATTTATCTAGCATAGTTTGTAGTTTGCGGGGTTGTGGCAAAATCGTTGTTCGGAAATGATAGGTGCCTGGTTTCTGTCCAAAACCAGATCCAGGTACAATACAGATACCAGTACTTTCAAGTAAATCAAATGCGTAATAAACATCTGGAGCACGATTCGCTTTCTTAGCAGCATCAATGGCTTTCTGTGGCAATTTAAATTGTGGGAACGCGTACATGGCACCTTGGACAGTATTACAACTAAAGCCTTCCATGGAATTAAAAGCATCTTCGACCATTTTAGCACGAACCTTAACAAAATAAATTAAGATTTTGTATTTGCATTAATATTGCAAGTTTACCTTCAATGAGTCCAAAACACTTTTCTTCTCCTGGATAAATTTTTCATAGCTGGGTTCACCAGGCCTTGGTGGATTAACAATGCAATCCATTGTAGCTTGACCCAAAACTGTAGGACATAGCATGGCACTGATAGCTTTCAAATACATGGTTTTTACTTGTGGGTCCATGTTAATCACTTCGACGTATCCTCCTCTAAGGCCACATTCACCCATGTATCCTTTGGAGCAAGACATAAAACTGGCAAGTTCCAATTGTGAGTAGGGTTCGCCCATTTCAATCAAAACCTTAAATATTAAATAATCAACAACAATCAATAAGAAAATTAATTCAAGATATTGTCAAACTCCTACTTTCTTGAACGAATGGAAAGCTGATCCGGGTGCATATACATTGTCCTGATACACTTCATCAGCCAATAAGAAGAGGTTGTTCTTATGTGCGAAGGAAATAATTTCTTCAATGTTCTTTCTATCTAGTACTTGACCAGTTGGATTACCCGGATTGATAACAACAAGGCATTTGACGTCATATTTTTCTTTGGCTTCAGAAATCGATCGCTATAGAAAGAAAAAAATCTTATTTTATTTAGACAATTAAAAGATAATAGTAACTTACATTAAGTTCAGCTACATCTAAACCCCATCCTCGGGACTCATCCAAGTAATATCCAATTTGCCCCAAATCGAATTCAGCTAAACTGGCTGAATATAAAGGATATTGTGGGATAGGGATCATGACACCTACTGGTTTTTTACCAGTTGGATTGATCATCAATTTAAGTATATTTTTAATACCATCACTAGCGCCTAAAGCATATTTAATAAATAAATAAATTAAGAAAACGTGAATTATTAATTAATTACCTGCGCTAAGAATAACATTTTGATAATCACAAGGAACACCTCCATCTCGGTTCTGGATATATTCAGCAGCATGCTTGCGGATTAATTCAATACCAGTAGAATCTGTGTAGGAACCCACTGATTGTCCTCGACAGCCTTTCAGAAGGGCACGTGCTCGTTCTTTAACGTCGCTGTTAAAACGGGGATCATCCAGGAGTTCAGGTAATGCAATACAGGCTAGGACTTCACGGATAAAACTAATTGGAATTTGACCCATAGCATGACAATCACCGATGTTAGCTTTGATTACTTCATCGAAAGGTTTCTTAGCTCCCTAAAAATAAATATAATAATAGTTATAACATATATTAATCATTGTTATGTTGTTTAGAAACATAATATGTTAAAAACAATATTGATATATGCAGCAAATTAATTTATATTAATTATCATGACAAAATTGATTGATATTGGCTTGTAACAGTTTTGCAAACGACAATAAAATCCTGAAATATAACTTGCTGAGTAGATTCCAATCTATATTTAGATTTCAAATGCAAGGACGAGCAAAATAAGTAGGCGTTTTAGATGCCATAATTCTTAAAACGTAAAATACTGTTACATATTTTATTAATTTTTAGTGTTTAGTGAAATTCCTGTTACTTATATATTATCTATAATGTGTATGTTGATAAGATTGTGCAAGTATTATCTATTATATATTTAAAAGAGTCTGATGCTATGTATAATGTATCTATACTTTATTGATACAACAAATCCAATAGAAAAATACATTGCCACTTGTCACAATACTGATAAAATTTGTATTTTATCCAGTAATGAATTTTATATCAGCCTGCTTGCATGTGTGACGTAAATTATGACCAGTGGTGTAACTATGGAGGGGCACTGCTGACAAAATACCACCGCCGCGAGCAAATCAGATAACAGAAATCTAGCGATTTCACACAAAAAAATCTAAAATTACAATTTTATTATGTTATTGGTTTTCCATTGCAAAATTTATACTTTAAAGAAAGCCACCAATCTTACAAATGCCGTTAGAAAATATGTCTGAAAGAATTTGTAAATTTAAAAAATAAAGCATATAGTGTAGCCAAAAAGTGGTACATCAATCCTGAATTTTCAAAAACACATGAGAAGAAGGTGAAACGCCATTTTGACGAATTTTGCGAAGATGAGCGTCTTCAAGCGTTCATTATTAATCAACTGAAATCGCGAATTGTTTCCAATTTTAATGCTTTGCAACCTGCCCCGTTGCAAAATTTATACGATTCTGGTCTATTATAAAAAGCTCTAGAATTTGTTGAAATATGTAAAAAAAAAAGACATATCAGAATCGGTTGAAACTTATTTTTCTTATTTGTTGCCTCTTGATGAAAGCCTAGTTTGATAGATCACCAGCTCCAGTTCATCTTATTGACTAGGCTTTCTGTCCTAGCCACCTTAATCTTTTATCAGGCTGGCCTGGGCCCCTGGATCTAAACGTTATTAACGCCAAAGTTTGCGTTAACAGAATCATTTGCCATTTATTACAAATGTTGTGACTACAACTAATGCTGAAAGATCATTTTCGAAATTAAAATTAATAATTAATATCAATCGAATCAAATGCCGCGAGCCTCCAATGTTATAGTTACGCCACTGTTTATTGCAGTATAGCAAATGAATATAGATGCGAATTAAAAATCGAGAAAATGACAGATATTATAAATCAAACAATACATTGTAATACAATAATAATTTGTTAATAACATAAATTACATGTAAGCCTACACATGTAATCATACACAAATACAAATTGATAATAATCGAAAAGTGTGATTGCATGCAATTTGTGATTACAGTAAACATGCATATCTTTATATTTACCATTAAAACCAAATACAACATACGCAAATAGCAATAGGAATAATTTAAAAACGATGTAATTAATTAAGTAATTTGCGTCATCGGATCATATTAGTTAAATCAGTTGTAATTGTAATAATCAATACGGTTTTTTTATTGGCAATTTCGTGTGTCAACGCATTAAAACAACACATGTCGGGATTATAATATATTTGAACAACAGGACATATTAGGCCTTAACTCCGAGGTCAAAACACTACAACGATTGATTCGACCTTTCATGAGTATATGTCATAGTTCGTATCATCTACTTTAACTTTAGACTTTAGTAGATATATAATTTACATGATAATTAATGCATTAACTATACTAAGGTATATTATGTGTAATTAATATAGTAAATGCAATGACAAATTTAAGTAAAGTAAATGTAGTTAACTTGACTTCAAGTAAGTAAACTCTGAAGTTTACTGAAGTGAAACTTTATATTTTATGACAAAATGCGCAAATTTTTACCAAATTAACATATAAAACTATTAAAATTAAATATATACCATGATAAACCCCAAGATATTGTCAAATCCTACATTATACATATTTAAAGCTACAACATGTGAACTAATTTCATAAAAATCAATGAAACCACCAACTTGACAGGTGGCAATTGTTTCTACTAACCCGCGTAAATTTAGAATTGTCACTATATAACCCTAACCCAAAACAAATAAAACGACAATACAAACTCACCTTCTCCAACTCCTTCTCAATTTCCCCAGCCCTGGCGACAAGAGGTCCTCGAACAGCATACTCCATCACCTTGATTTGCGGATTCATGTTCTCAAGAGTAAGACTGTGTTTGCCGCCACCGGCGGACACATTAGTGCTCTGAAGTTGCACGCGATGATCGCCCATGATGAATGACTGATGAGAGTTGTATGATCCGGTCGACCGGAGCCAACTTGATTGTGGCCGTCCCCATCCCCAGCTAAGCTGCAACCCGGCGCGCAGACTAGCTTGCATTGGCAGCATATTTAGTTCTCTACCAAAATATTAGAATACTTATTAATACTTCGAATGCTCCCGTTAGATGATCTCTTTAAGCGCTCTCTCTTTGCTTTCACTCACGTTTGTTGCTGATTTTTATATTATATAGGTAATCCAATCGTCGTTGTTTTATGTAATCGCGATGGTGCTTGTATGTCCAAACTGGTTCTCAAACTTCCAACAATCTACAAACAGAATGAAATGACCGAACTAAATGCAAGTCTTTCGCCTACTGTCTAATTCATTCGAACAATATCCGAGAAGCGAGCCAAATGTGTTATGTGATTCTCACAAGTTCATGTTTATAAATAAATATATACAATTAATTGCTATATATGTAATAAAATACGTGAACCATCAACGAACTAGTTTAATATGTACTTAGCTCTCTGGTGTCAAAAGTTTATCACATTTTATGAGTTTACTCGCGTTAACCAATCGAATATTACTCGAATTTTGCATGAGGATAGTCTAGCTTGTTCAAAATAGCTGGCGTTCTCTGGATTTTATTATGTAATGAAAATTAACATGAAAAGGTGCTCACTATGCATGCAAATGAATTCTGGGAGGTTATGTTCACAATATCTTATATCTTCGAGAATAAAATGACTGCGAATTTGGAATTTCTTCTCTTCCGAGCATATTCTTATAGGGAATTCACCTCAAAACACACACTTTTATCAAATAGAGTTATAACAACATGAATGTTGTGTTTACCTGTCGGTTTGACAAGCAATCGTTTTGCCTGTCCAACTAACTAGAAACGAGATTTCAGAGTAATAACATAAGTTTTGCAGGATTATTCAATTTTCATGTTAAGTGCGAATCAATTATGATAATTATTTTGCTCGCATAAGCGCAAATTGATGAAATTTTGAAGGAAACAAATCTGTAATGTAGATTTCATTGAACTGGAATTAACGTTATTTATTGGGTAGCTCATAATTTGCAATATCGTTTAGCATAACATTATATTTCAAATATGTATTAATACAGAAATGTATGCAAATAGTTTCGGATGCTTATCATTAAAAATTGCTTAGAAGTTAAAATGTCGGCTAAACTAAATCCAGAAGTAAACTTAAAATAATTAAAATTTAATTTACTATTTTTAGTACTAATTTAATACAAATAATTAATTAAATTTCAGGTTAAATTCGTGTTTAAAATTACAGCATTTAATATACTTAATAGTAAATTAAAATTTAATATCTAAGTTTACTTTTTATTCTAACTTTTTATTATTAAATACAGTCCTGTATAGTCTTTTATCGGGTAACATCGTGCTAGTGATCGGATAACATCGCAGAAACCACCGCACGTCAAACGTCAAATCCTACACTTCACATTTCTAGTGATACCAATACATGAACATCAATAATTACCGATTATTATTGTGATAACTCGTATTTTAGCAGTACTTATCTGCTTCCTGGTATATTTAACCACGTTTACCGTGCACAGTGATTTAAACATGTCGGTTCCTGTTATTATAGCTGCTTCAGCCAAGCATACCGCCACAGTGAGTCATAATCTTCTCCCCATAATAAAAACATTGTTTAAATAGCTTTCTCTTATAAATTACAGCTAATATTCTTGCATGGGTTAGGTGACACAGGGTAAGAATCTTTACAATAATAATAATACCAATAATTATAATACTTTTCCAATGTTTAGGCAAGGATGGGCCAGTGCAATGGCAGCAATCCGAGCACCACATGTAAAGGTAGTTTGTCCAACAGCACCAACAATGCCTGTAACTTTGAACGCCGGTTTTCGTATGCCAAGTTGGTTTGATTTGAAATCTTTGGATGCATCTGGACCTGAGGATGAAGATGGTAATCGATTTCTTTTGATCATTTTTATACTAAGAGTAAGTTTGTTTTGTTTTAGGAATTCATGCAGCAACCAAAACAATTCATAGTATGATTGAGGCTGAAATTACGGCTGGCATTCCAGCAAATAAAATACTTTTAGGAGGTTTTTCCCAGGGTGGAGCTCTTGCCTTACATTCTGCCTTGACTTATCCACAAACTCTTGCTGGAGTTGTTGCACTTTCATGCTGGTTACCTATGCATAAATCATTTCCAGGAGCAATGAAATGCAGTGACACATTAAAAGTACTTTTTATTTGCTTTTTATATATATATATAAATATATATAAATATATATTTTATTCATCTTGTTCTGTTGCTTTGCAGATATTACAATGTCATGGTGACTGTGATCCTGTTGTTCCATACAAATGGGGACAAATGACTGCATCGGTGTTGAAAACACTTGTTAAACAAAGCGAATTCCAAACGTACGGAGGCTTAATGCATACTTCTTCAGAAGATGAGTTACATGATATCAAAAAGTTCATCCATACCAATCTCAGCCAATAAAGATCGTTATAGCTGGTGAAATTATCTGAGTTGAACCCATAGAATAAATACAATCGACGTATATTACTTATGTTTGTGGAAATGAAAGAAATCTTCCAGATGAATTGAATATGTTGCTCGTCTTATGGGAATGTTATTGTAGGCAACTTTATATACAGTAACATGCATGTTATTTAATCAATTTAATTTAATAAGAACATTCTCTTTTACCTATTTTGTCGTTAAATTTCCTTTGCCAGGAAAAACCAAATTAAATATTTAGAAATATTCTTTTTGAGCCTACACTATACTAATAATGCCTAGGTAGCCTAAACATCTGAGATGTACGTGAAATAACTTTTGTAATATCCAACAGGCAAAGTGCATGCATAACTTATTTATATTTTCGTGCTTGGCATGCATACCCAGTTTTATGATTTATATCTATTTAATGTAGAATATTTAAATAGTTAGATATTTGTAGCTTGATTATAATTAAAACTATTCTTTCAATAATCAAAATGAAATGCAAAAGATGTAATTTTTGATATGTAGCACCATATTATAGAAGTTTAAATACTTGTAAACTAATAAGCAATGTAATAACTACATAAATTTGAGATTGTATGTTAGGAATCACGGTTTTTTGAATTTCCGAATATTTAGTACTACCCCACAAAAGCATTTTTAATTATCAGAAGTCATGTATAATTAATTATTGTCAATGTAGATAACACCTATAATATAATACCAAAATATTTTAAAGTAAAACATTCATTCCTTACTAAAAAAGATAATTTTAAATTAATATTAAATTCTATTAGCAAAATTGTATTACCTTAAAGTTAATTTTATGAAAAAATTGTTTAAAGAACCAAATATTGTTATTGTACAACATAAAACAGTTTATGATAATTAATTTTCTTTAGGACACCAATAAAAGTTAAATTTAACAAGTAAAAAACAATTAAAAGCTAGAACATCAAATAATGGTGCTTTTAAACAACATGATAGGCTTTATTATACTATTTCAGGAAATTTGGCTTTGAAATACAAAAATAACGTTTACAGATTCATGTTTATTTTGTTACTATACATATCAAACTATTGCATACAATCATATATTAACATATTAAAAATACCTGGGTCTTCTAATGAGATTAATAAGTTGGAATTCAATGTTAATGTTAAAACTTAGGTGCTCATTTGTTGTGCTTGTTTCCTGGCATAGGCTCCAAGGCATGCTAAGATACCAACAGTGCTTACGAAAAGCCCAAGTATTAAAGCGAATACATCACCGGTATCAAACATGATGGTTTTGTTAATTTGATTCTTAGATACAATCAATATGTTGCTATTAAATATAATTGTTGATGAACTTAATCAAATATTACAAATGCAACGTAGCTTGTTGCTTTTTTATGTTGTTCTAATAACATAACCTAGTTCTGCCAAAATGAGTAATTGCTGTGAATTTACTCAGTAAACACGTGGGGGATAAATAATATTAATATTAAATAATGTATTATTCGTAATTTTATGGGTAATTGGCAGATAATTAACAAAATGGAAGAAGCTTATAGGAAAATAGTTGAACATATATTTAATAATTGGTCTGCATTACAATTAGCTGTTGAGCATTCAATGGCAGGGCCGAACAGCAAACAAGTAAGTTTAATATTTTGATAAATCTTCACAAATGTTCATTAAAGATTTCAAATGTTTCCAGATTGCCATTGATACAGTTGACTATCTTGTTAAATATGTAACTGGTGATGATGATATTGAAGTAGAAGACATTGAGGATGTTTTGATAGATATTATGGAAGAAGAGTTTCATACTTCATGTGAAGATAATTCAATACGAGGTATGATTTAAGTACTACTTATACTCTATTTAAATTAATTTCATGTGTTCTTACTATATATTATATATAATTATTTGGTTAATATTTTAGAGGTATCCGAATTGATGATAAAATTCCTTAATTTAATGAAAAAGGGAGAAACAAATGAAATTCAAGCTGAATATAATAAATTACCTGCTTCTAGAGAATGGCTAGTGAAATCACAATGTATACAGGAGCAACAATCACTGCCAGAAAGAGTAAATGTATAGCAAATACAAATATTTTATACAGGGCCGGACTTGACCAGCAGGTAATTTGCCCATTGGTCTGATTTACTGGCAAGTTTCTTAAATATAAATAGTTGTATATGTACAAACTTATGCAAGTTCAACAAGAATTTAAATAATAATTAGGGCTACGGCCGTTTGAAATCGTCAGTCCGCCCCTGATTATATACTTGGTAAATACATCTATATGTTGTATCTTATCACAGGTTGAGGATGCATCTTCTTCATCAGTGTCACAAGATGTACCAATGGAAGAAGAAGAAGATCCAGGATGGACACAAGTCCGAACGCGCAAAAGACATTAAAAGATGAATATAAATATTTATTAACTAAGAATAGACACAAGTGTTAAAGTTGATCAATATCTTCGGGCTTGACGTGCAGATTTATTTGTCGACCATGTCGTAAAATCGCCATGTTCATTTTCTTAATGCTGTTATCACCGATAATATCGTAGACGTCTTTCGCTGCTCGTATTGGCAAGTCGTTGATGGCTATGACTATGTCACCAGGATTGAGGCCTCCACTAAAATCCAAAAATAAATTTGAGTACATTTTCAGGATGGTATGCAGCTTATTTGTTTTTTTACAATAATAGGTTTGTTTCAACTAGCAAGCGTAATAGAAAATTGAATTAATATTCACTTACATATGAGCAGGAGAACCATAAATAACTTTCATAATAAGAACTCCATGTTCTAAAACGGTTGGCACATATTCATTGCGTTGGCGTAGCTCATGTAGGATTTGTGGAGTAATAGTTAACATTGTAATGCCCATATAACGCTTTCTTTTCCCTTTCGCTGGTTTTGCTTGAATTCCTCGTGAATTTTTCAGGAAATCTTTCACATAATCTATAAATAGTTAAATCCTGATTAGATTTATATTATTTACATGATGATTATTATTTTTATTACCAATTGGTATAGCGAAGGAAATCCCAGCAGTTACTTTCATACTGTTAACACCAATAGCTTCCCCATCCAAGTTCACCAAAGGTCCACCAGAATTACCAAATGTTATAGATGCATCAGTTTGGATATACACCATGTCTCTGCCATGTAATCCTAATTCATCTGCACCTCTTGTAGTTGAACTCACCTTTATCATTACCAAAAAAGTCATTAATTACTATAATCAATTATAACAATACAAGTTTACTATTATACTTACCACACCAGCTGTTACTGTATTACTTAAAGACAAAGGGCTACCAAGAGCTACAACAAATTCCCCAGGTCTTAATTCAGATGAATTCCCCAATTTCATTACAGGAAGGTTCTTCGCGTTGATGCGCACAGTCGCCAAATCACTCTGCATATCAATATCTTCGACTTCTCCATTGTATACGGTTCCATTATATAATTTCACTTCAACTTTCGAATGTGGTTTGTTAGTTACAACATGTGCATTAGTTAAGATCAAACCATTATCCTTAATGATAAATCCAGAACCATTGGAAACTGTCTTAGCTTTACCACTGAAATATTCCACTCTGCTTGTATCTTTGATCTCGATATATACAACAGCTGGAGAGACTTGATCAACTACATCTGCTATGAAATTGTGTATTTTTCTTCGACCAGCTAATGATAATGCTTCTGCTTTCGACTCGTAATACCAGCGATATGCTAATAAACCGGATGTTAGATAAAATAAGTACTTTAAATTCGTACGCAGAGTTTTAGTATCTTCCCAATTCCTTTGAGATGATAGAAGATGTATTGCTGGGATATTTTTGCGATTGATTGATGTGAAAGATAAATTGTTAGGGATATACTTGCGACATTGTTTAAGTAAATCAAGAGGGAACTTCATTATAGTTTAAAGTTCCGTTTTACTTCTGGTAATTGTTTTATTATATAAATTTTCTTGTTTTAATAGTTTTTATGATGGAAAGTTTTTGAAACTGGGTCAAAATATAAAGAGGTTAAATGTGTGTTATGCTTTTCCTTGTATTGGTATGAATAAAAATTTCAAAATTTCAAAATATATAACGATTTTCACATAAAAGTATAGAAATTTTGTATATTGAACTTAATTAATTTTATGTAGAAGAAATTTTACGGGTTATTTCTGTTAATAATTTGTTATATTTTGATATGAATCTGACGTTATTCAATTTTGAGCGGCCATTTTGTTATCAAATCAAAAGGACATAAAATTGAGATGGAAATTTAAACTCACCAGTTCCGACACTATATCCAAAAGACCATATTATTGAATGAACAGCTTGTTGAATTGACAGGAAGAAGTTCATAAGCATTATCAGCTTTATTAACATTTCTTTGCTTTCACATTTTACTTGTCAATTTCTTTTATCTGTGCCAGTTCTTTGACGTTTTTTTCTTCGACAGTTATTAGAAAAGCAATAACTGCACAAATAGGTAAAATGTATCAGGATACATTACCTATATATATTGCTGTGTTTTTACCCATAGTTTGCTGAAATATTTGATATTATCATAACAAAAATTTAGGAAGCGAAATTTTCAAAAAGGTTGTGGTTAAATATAGTTATCAAAATCATAAAATGTCTTTTCAAACAAATCGTCACTTACTGTCGATTCGTTTGTAATCTTTTTTTAATTATCTTATATTTCGTATAAATAATGATAATGGCTATAAAATAGAAAATAAATACGCAAAATAAAACTAAAACATTAAATTGTATTAATATTATCGTCAATTAATAGAATAAAATGTTTATATTGTATCAGGTCGGCATAAAGTATGTAAAATATTAAGTTTCGCACTCAAAACTATGTTTATCATTATATTTAGATAAAGTAATGGTGTGTCGTTGCACTAAGAAGAACCAGAACGTACAAAATGGGAACTCCTCGCAACACCTACCATCTCCATCAGGTCAGGTATGCATACAATTTCGATTGTATTTATTCTAACGTTCTAACACATATCTGATTTTATTTTCAAGTGTTATTTTTAGGTCAATGAGGTCTTCATATATTGGGGTGCAACATGTGGTCAAAAATAGGTTGTTACTTTATCGGAGAAAACAGTAGTGCATCAGGACTCCGAAACCATCATCGATTAACTTCAGGTATGCATAAATTCTCTGATTTCATTGGTTCCACCATATTAACACTTGTATGATTTATTTTTAGGTGATAATTCGTCAGTGACATTATCGAAGATCACCAGGATATCAATAACGGCGTCGTGACGTCATTAGGAAGGGCTAGGATGTTGAAATATTAGTACAATTTCTTCAGGTATCTATAAACTCTTTGATTACATATATTTTTTGCGTATTACCACTTGTTTGTTTTATTTTAAGGTGATAATTCGTCAACAACGTCATCGAGGATTAGCAGGACATCAAAAACGGCATCGTGAAGTCATTAGGGAGTGCGAGGATGTCGAAAAATTTCTTTAGGTATGCATAAATTGATAGATTGAATTAATTCTATTATATTAACACCAGTTTGTTTGATTTTTAGGTGATAGATAATTTGTCATTTAGCACAGGAATCTCATCAGAAAACTTCAGGTAATGTTCTATTATATTGATAATTACATTCTAACACTGTTTTGTTTAATTTCCGAGGATATTTTAACAGGACAATCACCGAGGACGACAAAGACTAACGGCGGCGTGACGTCTTCAAGGACTACCACAAAACAGGGAGCGTCAGCACAACCTCACGTAAATACAAATTCTTTAAAAATTATGTTTACAATTTTAACATATTTTGCTTCTTTTTTTTAGATGGTATTTCAATGAGGGAGACTTTAAAGAGCATTAAATTGGAGCATTAGGGCTAAAACAACGCTAATTTTCGCCGAAACGAAGTTAGCTCCTGGTCTTCGATATTGAGAAGCGACTGGACGTTGAAAACGGGCTTCAGGGAAGATGACTGACTACACCTTGGAAGATCATCACCTGGTATGCAAAATACTTTGAATCATATTAACTATACTGTTCTAACAGCAGTTTGCCTAGTTTTTAGGTGACATTTGAGCACTGACGTCATCGAGACTACCAGGACTTTGGAAATAGGACAAAAATTGGACCACGATATCAAGAACGATATCGTGACGTCATTAGGGAGTGTCAGGATGTCGAAAAATTTGTGAAACTTCTTCAGGTATCTACAAATTATTTGATTAAATTAATTCTTACATATTATCACTTGTTTACTGTGTTTTTAGATGATAATTCGTCAGTGACATCATCGAGGAGCACCAGGATATCAAAAACGGCGTCGTAAAGTCATTCGGGAGTACTAGGAGGACGAAATGGGTAAAGTTCTTTCAGGTATGCATAAATTCTTCGATTATACTAATTCTAACATATTAACTCTAGTTTGTTTAATTTTTAGGAGATAATTTGTTAGCGACGTCGGCAAGGACCACCAGAACATCGAAAACAGGACGAAAATTGGACCAGGAGAGCGAAAACGGCGCGAATTTCCGTCGGAGCGAAGCTCGCCCCTGGTCTTCGACCAGTCGCTCGCGCTCGCAATTCTCTCCAATTCTCTAAGGTGGAATCACTAGCTCCCGGC
>JARJDU010044132.1:0-14056 GCA_030264695.1 Lissagria laeviuscula
CACTCTCTAGTTTCTTTATTAGTGCAAGCTTTTGTTCAACTGACTAAAGAACTTTTATATTTTTGGTTTTTGAAGACATTGTATTTAAATATATTACATACAGATTATATTTATAAGTTTGTAATGTGCCGTTATATGTACCTCAATTATTGGATCACATATTGGTTATCTAACGGACATTACCTAAGACGGTAGTATTGCTATAACACAATAGAAGCCAGACACACTCTGTTCGTCAAACTCTAATTTGTCCGTTAAAGCCGATATCCGTTAAATCTGGATTCGTTAAACCGAGGTATGAGTGTATTGCACACAACTATTCTTACAGGGTACTGTTTCGTTTCTATGAAATCTTCAAGTTTGATGATTTCTATTACGAGGTTTTTATTTTCTTCGTCAAAGGGCTACGAAGCTTTCTGAACCCCAATATAGTTCTAATGAAATTTATCTAGAAAAGGTATCTAGATAAATTGCAAAGATATAAATTAAATTAACATTAAAATACTTAAAAATTTAGTTTAAAAAAAAGTAAAAATAGTTTTGAAAATATACGAGCATTAAACATTAAAATACTAAAAAATAATACGATAATACCATTTACTAAGCTTTAGCACTCAAATCTTTATACGACTATTTCAAATTGCATTTGTTTTTGTTTTAATATTTAGATAATATTTATCATTTAATATATTTAATTTATTGCAAATGGTAAAATAATTTTTCAAAATATTTATTCTTCAATGCTTTTTACACCGACTGTCCCTGTAGTACAAATTATTAACATCATTGAATATCTAGCGCTAGCAACTCATTCAATTTTATAACCTCATATCTTCCGTTGTTTTCTAGTCCAAAATAATGACAACCGTTGGTTTGTTCATCTTTTTTCACTCTGTATATTTAACTAAGGCTTTTATTTATTTAATTTAATTTTAGATACAGCACACTTATTATGCGAATTTTTGGAGGTAGCTGTTCATAATATACTATATTCCAGAAAATTATATCCTGAAGCTATATTTGCACCACGGAAAAAATATGGTGTTGCTGTATTCCAATCTGAGCATCCTATTCTCAACGAATACATTACACATGTTTTAAAAGCTGTACAAGTACATGTTATGAATAATCAACTGAAACAAGTATTATTATGTATTAATAATAATAATGGTAGTTTAGCAGAAAAATATGTATTTGATATAATCAAACTACAAAGTTTATCCAATGATAGGTAAATAATTATCAATAATATGTAATTTTTGTATGTTATTTATATATAGTATAAAGTTTTATTATATTATCCTGTTTTTAGGGATAAATTATTAGTTAAGTTGGAGCAGGATTTGAGAAGTTTTTGTTTGAAATTAACAAGTTCGATTGATGCTTTAAAGGTTTTATCAACCAATCCTGAATTTAATATAATATTACATACAACTGAGTATTCTGCTATAGCATTCAATTGTGATCAGGAACATAATGTAAGTATTTTTATTTAAAATTCAGAAAAAAATAGAATTTACTTAATGATAAATATTTTCAGGAATTCCCATGGATACCCATCAATTCTATTCAATGTGATTCTCTTGGAATTGTTCCTTTACATACCATCAATACTGATTCATTAGTTCTTCAAATATATATAGAAGAATATAACATTTGATAATTTTAATTATTTTTATATAATGTGTGCTACTTAAGTAAATTTGTTAAACAACAAGGAAATAAATCTTGTTGTAAATGTAATGATGCAATCATAATTACCAAAATCAAATTAATTCGTATTTAGCTTTTTGCTAAATTATCCTATTATTTAAAGTAAAAATGTAATTCTTGTAGTGCCTCAACCCGGTATGTCATGCTTAACATCAACATATTCATATTCTAATATTTATTGAGAATTTAGTGTACGTTGGGTTGCAGTCTTTGCCCATATACTGAATCAACCAATCATATTATTTGAAGCAACACGTGACTTTCCTGCACAGTTCTCTTGCTGTAACTTGAAATTTGTATTATCTGTTATCGTCATAATTCCTGGTTTCTTTCTACTGTCTGACTTTTAAAGATGTTACGTACATTGTTTAAATCTCCTCAATTAAAGAAATGGCCTTTAAATAGATCTGTACCACTGCAAATAAGAAACAAAGCAACGGCTGCAAGTAATTATAGACTATTAACAAAGATAGGTTATGTTTTTTAAAATAAATGTTAATTTTCTTCATAGACCCTCAACTTAAAGATGCCGGATTTGTGGGAAGACCACTTTATTTAGATGCACAAGCCACGACACCTCTTGTAAGTTATATTATTTTATTCATGTTGTAGTTATTCTTAATTGATTTATTAAATATATATATAGCTCACATATTTTTTCAAATTGCAGGATCCTCGAGTTTTAGATGCTATGCTACCATATTTGACATGTTATTATGGAAATCCACATTCAAGAACACATGCTTATGGATGGGAAACTGAAGCAGCAGTAGAAAAGGCACGCTTAGAAATTGCACAACTGATTGGTGCAGAAGCAAAAGAAATAATATTTACATCAGGAGCTACTGAAAGTAACAATATTGCAATAAAAGGTGTTGGAAGATTTTACAGCTCAAAGAAGAAACACATTATAACAACCCAAACTGAACACAAATGTGTATTAGATTCATGTCGGGCCTTAGAAGGAGAAGGTTTCAAAGTAACATATCTTCCAGTAAAATCGAATGGAATTATTTCTATGGAAGAGCTTGATAAAGCAATCACACCGGAAACTTCTTTAGTATCAATAATGACTGTAAACAATGAAATTGGTGTACAGCAACCAATTTCTGAAATTGGTAGGCTGTGCAAATCAAAGAAAGTTTTCTTTCATACAGATGCTGCACAAGCAGTGGGAAAAATTGCAATAGATGTTAATGAAATGAATATAGATTTGATGTCAATAAGTGGTCATAAAATATATGGTCCCAAAGGTGTTGGAGCTTTGTATGTAAGGAGAAGGCCAAGAGTTAGAATTGAAGCATTGCAAAGTGGTGGTGGTCAGGAAAGAGGCTTGCGTAGTGGTACTGTGCCAGCACCTTTAGCAGTTGGAATAGGAGCTGCTTGTAAAATTTCTCAAGAGGAAATGGATTATGATCATAGGTGGATGGAATTTTTATCAAAACGACTCATTGATAAAATCTATAGCGAATTAACGCATGTCATTCGGAACGGAGATCCAATTCTCTCTTATCCTGGTTGCATTAATTTATCGTTTGCATATGTTGAAGGTTTGAATATAGATCTTGTTTTTGGTGTTTTTCTGTACAAATTTTGTTTGTTTAGGTGAATCTTTGTTGATGGCATTAAAGGATATTGCTTTGTCTAGTGGATCTGCATGCACTTCAGCTTCTTTGGAGCCTTCATATGTTCTTAGAGCAATTGGAGCCGATGAAGATTTAGCTCACAGTTCAATAAGGTAAGCAATGCATGGGTTCATCATCGCCATTATACCGGTAGTTACATGAACATCGTTTGCTTATTGTTAATACTTCTAATTTTCTCTAATGCGTAGTTGGGCTCTCCACTCACTATGTATAGTAATTCAGAGAATATTCTCTATCACATGTGGTAGAAAAAAAAACAGGTCAGTTGGCCTAGTCTTGTTCATGCAAGATACAGGAGAAGAAGATATAAATAAGTAATGCTTAATTTTTTAAATAATTTCTTTATTTATGAAGAATTTTATGCAATAAATTTGAAACCATTTCAACAATGCGGTCTATACCTTCCCAGCTAACACATACGGTGGCCGCCGGACGGGCTAACGTCTTCTGGCGGATTATTAAACGTCGGCACATCCATGGCTCAACGTAGAAAAAAGATAAAGGGCCAGAACAAAAGTAAGTCGACGGTTGATGGTTGGCCAATGCTTACTGCCATGATAGTTCCGACTTGTTACCGCCATAGCAAATACATACCGCCAACGCAAGTTTTCTTGGAGGCACGAAATAAGCTCGTAGCCTCGTTGTAAAATGTTAGAAGTCGGATTGCTTTGCCAGCACGTCGCCGACATTCTTAACATTGGGCTAACCGATGGTCGAGCTTTGTGTTAGCTAGGTTTATGAATTTGGGCATACAAACCCATTTCTTCTGCCTCCATATTTTACATTTTTGGGTACTCTTAAAATTATTATCATTTTTTATTTCACAAAATATTTATTTATACAAGGCATGTATTTTTGTTGCAGATTTGGAATTGGTAGGTTTACAACTGCGGATGAAGTTGACTACACAGCTGAACGTTGTATAGCGCACGTAAAACGATTACGTGAAATGAGCCCCCTGTGGGAAATGGTACAGGAAGGAGTTGACATTAAAAGCATTCAATGGTCACAACATTAAACAGTTTGACTAGTAAGTAAAGCATTCATTATTAAATAATGTAATAAATATACATACAACCTGTCTCTAATTAGATTAGCTCATCACAGATATTTAGGACCAAATTGCCTACTATTTGAGTCATACCATAATAAAAACAAATTATAGACTAGAGCAAGTGAGTCAATGTTACATGTTATATAATTTAAAAATGGCTTTTTACATAGAATATTCCTGAAAATGTTAGCACAAACAAGTATCTTCATAAACTTCATCAGCATCACCAATTTTAAAACCATGCATGTCCATTGCTTGTAATTCCATTTTGGATCGATTTGATTGTACCAATTGGCATGCAATGTCTTCAAACATTTCTTCCAATCCTTCTCCAGTTTTGCATGATGTCTTGTAACTTGTGGCAATAATATTATGGCATTGTTCACTAAAACATGTACAGTTTTTATTAGCGAGTTGTTTAAAAGTTAATTCTCTTTTATATTTACCTAAATGATTCAATTTCAGAATCAGTGATTTGTGGTGCAGAAGTAACCAAATCACTTTTATTTCCACACAGGTATATTTTAGCGTTTTCCGCATATGTTACAATATCCAATAAATGTTGTGACAAGACATGGAATGATGCAGCATTATCAAGAGAAAACACTAAAATGGCAGCTTCTGCAAATTTATAATAACTGGATGTAATTGAAGCAACTCGTTCCATTCCACCTGTATCCCATAATTGCAACTATAAATAATATTAAAATATACAATTATATTGATTTTATATGATTCCATTGTAAACATTATACCTTGATGTCTTTATCTGCAACTCTATAAACTTTGTCATAATGATCCAGTCCTAATGTAGATTGTCTGTCTGTGGAGGTGACAAAAGAATTATTCGTAAATCGCCTAAATAATGAACTTTTCCCCACGCCGTATTCACCACATAATATCACTTTTTGTTCTGGGATTTTGATTGTTGCCATTATACGGAGTCTTGTTTAATTTTCTTCTTAAATAGTTTCTGATTTAAATAACCTAAAAGTTGTTTTAGCAATTTTGGCAGAGATAACATGGGGATATTTATGTAACTAACAAAATGACAAAGGAATTGCAGGGCCGACTTTAAATTCGAAAACGTTATTTGAAGGGAATTGTCAAATATAGTTTATATATCCCGTTCGAAATTTATTAAAAATGAAGACTGAAATAGTAAACGTGAGCTTTACGATGAAATATAGGCGCAAGATATATGTTATGTACATTTCTTAATTTTTCATTTAATATAAATGGAGTTGCATGATTTTCTTTCGAATTTTCACCTTTTAATTATACCGTAGATATTTTTTACAATTTTTTAGAAGCATGGGCTTTCATAAAAAAATTATTGAAATTTGAATTTTTAAAACTGGAAAGATCCATTGCTAGAGTTGGCAATGGATGTTTGCCAGTTTTATGTTGAATTGGTTGCTTGCATTTTTTTAAACTTTTTATTTTTTAATCTACACCCTCAAAAAATATTAAAATTTCAATTTTTGAAAATAATCTGACTCATTGCTAGAGTTGGCAATGGATATCACCAGCTGGCATTCCTAGTATTATTTGGAATTATGTTGGTAGCTGCATATCATACATCTCGCTCGTTCTTATTACTTCGCAAAAGTTGCTCATGCTCACTCGGTTTGCTCATCCCTGCTTGCTGAGTATCCCATATGCCGATCTTCGATGCGCCCTTAGCCCTATTGTAAGGAGTAACGATAAAACTTTGTAATTTTATTATTTGCTAAAGGAAATAAAATTAAGGGAGGTTTAATTTTAGAAAAACATCTATTACCTGAAATTTATGTGATTTCATTCAAATTTTAGATCTTTTAAAGATTTTTAAAGAAAATAGCGTTTCTCTGTTTTTTTTTTAGCTGATTTGTATTACAAATAGAATGCAGATAATGTTAATTAAAGTTAATAATCTATAGGTGATTGAACGAACATTTTCTTTAGATCTTCTTTCTTTTCCTAGTCTCCTGGCTTTCTTGTATGACGTTGAGACAAGTCATTGCACCGAAAAAAATGTGCGTCATTTATTTCTTGCTCACGATATTATAAATTAAATAATATTTCTGGAGTTGTAGTTTTATAATAAATTTTTTTTCGCTATTTATTTCATGTTAAATTAATTTATCAATCTATCCCTAAAATAACAACATTTTATACAATCTTTTGATCAACAACGGCAACGTTGCACAGTTTGCAGACTATTGTCTGATTAGCCATTTTGAACGCTTTCGATTCAACCGCGTTTTTTTGTCGTTGTCTGCCGCTAGCTCTGCAAGTAGACGCCATTTGAAACAAAAGATTGGTAGCATTTTCCACCTACCCCAAGTGTTAAGTGTAAACTTGTAAATTTCGTCAATTTAACTTAAAAACAATATAAAACAGGTAAATCAGTAAAATATTCCACCGCTATATCGTTAACCTAGAGCAAAAGTAAACAAAACATTTGCTTTAATACATGTCTCAATGATACCGCCAAAAATATGTATCAAATTCCTATTAAAAATGTCTCTAATTGAATAACTGTTAGTCAATTTATTAATATTTTAGCAATGCCTAAGCGTAAACAAACCCCAACTAGGAAACCAGCAGCCAAACGTGGTAAAAAGAAGGAAGAATCTGACATTGATTCAGATCTAAGTGATCAAAGTGAAAATGAGAATTCAACTCCACAAGATGAAGTCCTGATTGTGGGACATGGTGATGCTCTGGATGAGCCAACTAAATTGCCAGAAGAGCTTTTAAAAACATTAATTAAGCCTGCTGGACAAATGTTGATTTTTGGTCAAGTTAATTGGGATGCCATTGGCAAAAAGGAAAGCAAGTCTAGTAAACTTTCACATCCCAATATCTATACTCCACATCGTTTCACGAATTTAAGAGTAACTTTTAATATATTGTATGGAAGTTGGTGATTGTACAAATGATTTTAGGTTCGTTTTGCTGCTAGTAGTTGTTCAGCTGCACATAGTGTGATTATTACAGAAGAAGGAAAAGTTATGACTTTTGGTCGTAATAGGTGTGGGCAACTTGGTACTAATAATTTGACATCTATGCATGTTCCCACTGATGTGGTTGGAATGGAGGAGTTTAATGTTATTGGCGCAGCGTGCGGACGTAATCATACTTTAATTTTAACTGATACTGGTACTGTGTATGCTTGTGGTGATAATAGATCAGGGCAATGTGGAATTGGTAATTCACAGCCTCAAGTTTTGGCACCAAAACGTATTAATTACCGCGGTCCACCAATAATAAAGGTTTGTAGAGATATTACTTTAATTTGAAAAAAAAAGAAGAAATTAAACTCCTTTTACAGGTTGGTTGTGGTGCTGAATTCTCCATTATTTTGGATGCAAAAGGTGGATTGCATTCATTTGGTTTACCAGAGTATGGACAACTGGGACATAATACTGATGGAAAGTTCTTTAAGACCAGTTCTAAGTTGGACTACAATTATCAGACAAGCCCAAAACGTATTGTGATTTATATCGAAAAGACCAAAGATGGGCATGTAACGCCTGTCGACGTTACTGAAATTGTTGATTTCAGTTGTGGGCTAAATCATACCGTTGCAATTGATGGAAAGAAACGCGCCTTTTCTTGGGGTTTTGGTGGATTTGGACGTTTAGGACATGCCGAACCTAAAGATGAAATGGTATGTGTTGCAATGATATTGATTGAATCAAAATACGAAACAACTTTTACAACATTTTTTTTTGTTTCTTAGGTGCCTAGATTGATCAAATTCTTCGATTCGCAATCTCGTGGCGTACATTCGGTACATTGTGGTTCTACCTTCAGTTTAGCTGTTACTGATATTGGTGCAATGTATATGTTTGGTCTATCGAAACGTACTGGTGAGGCTAATATGTATCCAAAGCCAATTCAAGATTTGTCAGGTTGGGACATTCATTTGGTTGCAACTGGCAACACTTCATGCATTGTAACTGCTGACGATAGCGTTATTTCTTGGGGTTGCTCACCATGTTATGGAGAACTTGGTCTTGGAGATATTTATAAATCCAGTCATACCCCAAAAGAAGTATGTAAATCTTGGAATCTTCAACTTTTTCAAGTCTTGTTCAGACTTGTCAATATATATATTGCATATAACTTCACTTGCAAGCTTAATGTATTATGCTTTCTTCTTAATATTAATTAACATATTTTTCGTTTTTAGATTAATAAACTACAAGGATCAAAAATAATATCTCTTTCAATGGGTTATTCACATACTTTAATAATAGCACATGATGATACCCCAGAACAAAAAGCTAAGTTGGAGGAACTTGATTTGTATGAACCTTAAGTAACATCCTGAAACTTTTTGACTGCCTGCCCTTCCATTACATTCATATTACTTATTTAATTAATACATATTTATAAGTTACATGTTAAAATAATTATTTCTGCATATTGTCGATAATTTTAATGTCACTTAATTCTAAGATTATTAATTGATTTTACGGTACTTCTTACTAGAAATCGATATGGAGAACTTGATATATCTCGATATTCAATAAAATATAAACATACGTCATGTAGACAATGATTTCATTAAAATTGCCGAATTGGTGCAATAATACTGCTATTTTAATATAGGTTTACCTACTTGGGATGTAAATTAAATGAATCTAACGAATAACATAGGAAGTTAAAAACAAACGTCCTACGGTGAAACACTAAGAATAAAATATATAGGAATTGCAACCTACTGCTGTGAGACCTGGGTCCTCACGAAGAAAGCAGAAGAGGTGCAAGAAGTGTTCAAACGAAAATATAATTTCGAATTACGACCAAATATGCCTTGTATTTTATTAAAATTCAAGATCGTCTGATCACATCAAGTGAATGGTTGAAAGAAGAGTGCCTAGAAGACTTCTCAAAGGCTTACTATGGGAAGTAGACGCAGGGGACGACCGAATACCCGCTGGCAAAACAACACCAAGCAGACCATGAGGGTATAAGGAATTGGAAGAGAGCGGCAATGGATCGATTGAGTTGTTAGCGAAGGTCAAGATCTACGGCCACTATGTGGAGTAACGGAGGTACCAAAATTGGCTTTGCAACTACATTGTGAAAGCAATCAGGTATCAGCACATCATAAATTAACACAGGTATGGAAAACTTCTTTGACAACATTGATTCTAGCATTTTAACATAAGTTTGTTTTGTTTTTAGGAGATGCATCTATTGTGGCTTCATTCAGGATCACAATGATATAAGAAATTACACTGTAACCTTATCAAGGAACAACAGGTCGCTGATAATGCCTTGGAACTTTATCGGAAAAAGATCCTACCCTACATCAGGTCTCCATTAACTACAGCTGAAAACTTCAACCCATGTGGAATCTTAACAAGGGGAATGGTATGCATATAAAGTACGTTTTTTTTTGAAAATTTTAACTCAACAATTATATTTGTTTTAATTTTAAAGTGTAATTTCTACGGTAACGATGAGTTACGCCTTGAGAAACACCGGGACGCCTTCAATCATCGCTTTGTGAAAAGTAGTCCATCCGAAACCAGGCTCTAGAAGCATCTTTAGCTAACTTTAGGTATATATCATTGTTTAATTACATTGATAATAATATTTTAACACTTTTTGTTTGTTTTATATTAGGTGATATTTCAACAAGGAAGTGATCTAGGATGCTCAGGACATCGAAAACGGCGTCGTAACGTCACCAAGGACATCAGGTAATCCTAAATTCATTAAAATATAAACTTATAATTTTAACACATGTTCTTTTTTAAGTGGTATTTCAACGGGAGAGATATCGAGAAGTACCAGGACATAGAAAACGGCGTCGTGTCGTCATCAGAGAGTACCAGGACATAAAAAACGGCGACGTGTCGTCATCAGATGGTACCAGGATGTCGAAAAAAAATGGTGAGAATTCGTCCCAGCGATGCTCGCTCTTGGTCTTCGACCAATCGCTCGTGCTCGCAATTCTCTTGTATTATTTCTCTTAGGTGGAATCACTAGCTACCGGCCCAAACCACGACTACTAGCATTGTTTTATTACATTGATATTAACATTTTATCACTTTTTTGTTTCATTTTAGGTGATATTTTAACAGGGAAGTGATCTAGGATGACCAGGACATTGAAAACGGCGTCGTAACGTCCTTAAGGACTGCGAGGACATAGGAGCGTCAACTCAACAACAGGTATACATACATTTTTATATATTTTGTTTAATATTTAAAATTTTTTTTAGGTGATATTTTAACGGGGGAGTGCTTGGGAAGCACCAGGACATCGAAAACGTCATTGTAAAGTCATCAGAGAGTGCCTGGATGTCGAAAAAACGGAAAAAATCCGTGGCAGCGAAGCGCGCCCCTGGTCTTCGACCAGTCGCTCGCGCTCGCAATACTCTCCAATTCTCTGAGGTGGAATCACTAGCTCCCGGCCCAAACCACGACTTCTACCAGACTGAAGTCTTCCTCCAAGATTTGCAGACATTACACTGTAAAGTAAGTGGGGAAATACATGTGGGGTCCTAATTACACAAGTATATATATATACAAACATTTTATTTAAATACATTACATACATATAATACATGGCTTGCATTATTACTAAAACCTGTCACCCATCCCCTCGATGGTTGTTGCTGCTGGTAGTCCCACGATGAATGATGACGACCCTCTCTTGGTCCCTCACTGTTAACTCCCACGATGACTGATGGTTTTCCACCGTCGTAGCTAAGTCCCACGCTGTTGACACCTGTTTCCTTCGATTCTACATCGTACGATGTATGCTGGCTGTCCCTCGGTGGTTGTCATCCAATCCCTCGGTGGTTGTGGTCACCAATCTCTCGGTGGTTGTTGGTACAAATCCCTCGGTGGTTCTTGTCACCAATCCCTCAATGGTTGATGTTTCCAAGTTCTGCACTGGTTTTTGCTACCAAATCTTTCGATGGTTAAGTATCCCTCAGTTGGGATCAATCTCTCGCTGCTAAGTCACCGTCGTTCCTTTAAAGTCCCTTCTGTTGTTGCTGCTAACAACTCCTATGAGTGTCGGTTAATTGCCGGTTCAGTTGTCTGGTTTGTATTAGGATTCCACGATAAGTATGTGTCCTGGTGTTCGTCGAGTCTATTCTCAAGTAATGTCGCCCAATACAGTTATCTGAAATAAGAACTAGATTTAAGAATGTGTTTAATTAATAAATTTTTTTTTAAACCTAGAATTGGGTAATGTGGGTTATTATAAGCATTCTTTATCTTGGAATCTAATCTAGATGGTATTAAATTAACTAATTTATTTTGGACATTTTCAACAGAATTACTTTTTGAAACATTTTCCATTTGCAAATTTTATCAAGTTTAATAATAGTTTCTTTCCCTCCCGATAGCGCAAACGGTTCCCGAGATATACGCGACAACGTGCAAAAAACCTAAGTTTTGTGCCAGATCAACAAATTAAATGAATTTATTTGAGGTATTTTTAACTGAAATTTATAACTTTATGAAACATTTGTAATTGCAAATTTTACCTAGTTTTCTAATATATTTTTTCCCTCCCGATAGCGAAAACGGTTCTTGAGATACACGCAAAAACGTGCAAGAAAACCTAAGTTTTGAGAGAGATGAACAAATTAAATTAATTTATTTCGCGAACTTTCAATCTAAATTTATAATTTTGAAACATTTTCTGGTTGCAAATTATTTCTAATTTTGCTAATATATTTTATCCATCATAATATACATAATATACAGATACTCGCGAAAACGTGCAAAAACCCTAAGTTTTAAAACAGAAGCACAAATTAAATTAATTTATTTCGCGAACTTTCAATCTAAATTTTTAACTTTTTGAAACAATTTCTAATTGCAAATCTTATCTAGTTTCCTAATATATTGGTCCAAGCCTTTGCAATCTGCTTGTCAATGCTTGCTATGTTCTATGCAAATTCTGAAGAATTGACTATTTTCTGTAAACCGAAAACATGGCATAAATAAAAATGATTACTTAGTTTGCACCATATTTTCTAACATTAAAATAGCATTAATTTTCTAGCAATTTGATAAATTTAATGATATAGAAATTAATTGGATACCTAAGAGTCTTAAATATCTGCTCATTACCTTTACTAAAAGAGGGTAATGTAATTGCAATTAATTTTTGACCTCACTAATGACTAATAAAAAGACTTACACAATTCTTGATATGCGGTAATGTTGTAGCCGGAATAATTAGCACTTATTTTAATTTTGGTTGCACCCCAGAAACCAGTTGTCATTCTGCATAACATCTTTTCTACCCGCTATCCTGGTTCTCAGGATATTCGATCCTGCAGGTGTGAATACGCTAGTGGCATGGTGACATGCCACTTTTGATAATGTAACTAAAATAAAACATATTTTAATGATTGAATCAACAATAAAATAATAAACACACTCTTTCAGTGTACTTATATGATGATAATCATGCTTTATTATAATTTAAAAAATTCTACCTCAAGCCAGGTGAGTTGATTTTCCTCAAACACTGTTGGATTTGATTACCATTGGTGTTAATGTTTGTCAGGTGGTTAACAAAGTCACAGAAAATGATCTCCAATTAATGCAAGTGCAAACCTGTAACAAAATTTCAATATAAATATAATTATTTGATCATGAAAAGTTAAGCACATAAAGTACCATAAATTGAATTACGACAACAATCTACAGTCTACAATAATAACACTAACTTAGTATGTTCATGATAACTATTCCCATTAAAAAACTTATTCAAAAATGTCTTTAAAAAATGTCAAGTCTAAAGCTTGATAAATTTAGATTGATGTATTGTTGAGCATTACTATTCAATGATTGAATTAGATTAATTAAAAGTTATCATAAAAATACTGCAGCCCGCCTGGGTCTTGCTAGTATTGCAGCATATATTTAGCATATTACAGAGATTGATTGCAAGCCCAGCACCCAACCCTCTTTCTTATTCAGAAATTGGAGTCGGCTGCGTTTAAATGCAGATGCGCTTACCACGTATACATTTATATTTCAAGCTATTCTCATAATTTGCAATGACAATTTAATATGAAAGGTTTTGCAAAATATACCTCAGTTGTGAATACCCAAGAGAATCCATTCTCCTGAAGACTTTAAGTTGTTATTGTTGTTGAAGAGGCTTTTTCCAGATGTAGTGTATTAAGTCATACTTAAGCGTTACTAAAATATCACCTAAAAACATATATGTTAGAACTCAAAATTATTTTATTCCAAGTATATTGTATACCTCAAGTCAATTGGGTGGTACCTGAACATCCCTCCTTTTGTATTAATAGTGATGCAGTAATGAAGAATTGCATTTTCATCCATAATCTGTGAAAGAGATTTGCTGAGGCTTTTTTAATTCTCAGGAAGATGCCCAAAAGTACCATGCATGTTGCCTATGTAATAATTCAACTAATTCGTCCACAATGTTGCACCTACGAGCAAAGCAATAGTTGTTAGAGCAGATTCTTACAAAAGAATAACTTATCGCACAAAAACATAGTAAATTAAATTTTAGTAATTAAATTAAAGGTGAGCAAATTCGCGTGCACAACAAAGGAAAGAAAATTTAATGTACTAGAAGCGGGTACTTTTAGGAACTTCATTTAATAATTACTTTTTTGGATATTGCCCGA
>JARJDU010044159.1:0-12699 GCA_030264695.1 Lissagria laeviuscula
CCTAATAACCCCATCTGTTACGGATCGATCGATCATGCATACAATTATTTATTTATATTTGTAAATATACATTATTTCAAGCATTAAAAATCCATTTGCATTTTAATATTTGAATAGTTCACAATCATCCACAATTGAAAAAGGTTATTGCTCGAGAAAATTTGCTTTTCTACTGATTATTTATTATTTTATTTCTGAACATATATATTTTTTTTTACATTAAAGTTCTTTAAATTTATTTTCTATTTATTAATTATTTAATTAAAATCATATTTTATTTCTTCAAATGTTTGAAGATGTATAATTTTTCAACCAATTACTTAACCTATATGTCTGCTAGCAATTTTGCAATTATTGGTTCAAACGGAATGAAGCCTTCAATAATTAACTTACATAAGTTTAGGTTATTATGCCTAGTAGAACATGTAGCCATCAAAGCACGCAGAGAAAACTTCTGTTTGGAAAGACTATTATTAGTAGGAAGCTATCGAAGGTCGCAATTACCTAGGACTATGAAAAAGAACTATCTTTTCTGAGTTCAAGTCATAGGTGCTTATTAAATATGTTTAGTACTTAGATGCTACCCCTAAATTTAAAATTAAAAAAAATTACCAGTTTAAATAAACTCTATTTATTTGATGTCAGTGTCATGGCTCATCGCAATGACATTTAAACTTCCTAAAGAGAATCCTCTAGCAGACTTTCAATCGATCAATCCCACTTTCAGTAAATAATTCATAACTTTATACGATATTTTAAACTGTTTCTCCTAGAATTTCAAAACTTTATTAACTCCCAAGTATATTTTCACTTCGAATCTATTTTTCCTTCATTTTTATTTTCTTTCGAAATACATAAATCAACTTCGAAACATCATCCCTTTGAAATGAGATAAACAAGAGCAGAACAAAACTATAGACAAAACAAACGAAATGGTCCTTTTAGTTTTCCATTTAATAATTAATGGATGTGTCCGACAGTCGGACGCTCTGACCGAGAAATATCCTCAACTAGCCTCTTACGACATGTTTCGTATCGGGCGGAGTGTTTCCGTTGCGTTGCGTTTGCGATCCTTCTTTGTTCGCTTTTCCTATATCGTCCAGCAGCTTTATCTACATCTCGCGCTTCCAGTAAGTACAATCCACTGAAAAGTTTTCTTCCAATGCATCTACCACCACAACTGGGCGAGCAGTGAGGAAAGCCTGTGTTCAGATAGAGTTGCGCAAGAAACACCAAGCAGCAGTAAAAGCTGCACGAAGCACGAAGCAAGATAGATGTTTATTGAATGGGGATTTTGAAGGAAATGAAACGATATTTTATTCATTTGCGGGGAACTTCTGTGCGAGGTACAAGTGGATGGAGTCAGTCGACGACGTCGGCAATGTCAATAGAAAGCACCCGTGAAGCACTCGAGATCTCTTCCACATTGTTGCTACCCAGTCCTGCGCACTTTACGATTGAGTAATTGTGAAAATGTTGAAAATCGGTTTGAAATCAACTGTCGTTTTCTGGTGTGGAGACCTGAAACTTGCGAAAGAACATCTAACCAAGATGGCGCCTGGCGGCATCACATTTCATTAATTATTATTACTATCAAGGACTTTATTGATTATTGAGAATAGTGATATATAGATGCCTTGATTAGTTTAGTTCTAAGATAAGATAGCTTAGGTTATATCAGACTTTCCCGTGAAATATTGCATAATTAATGCGGTTTCAGCTAGTTAATAATTTGTCGCGAGTTGTTTCTTTGCCATTTTCGATGGGTCCGGACTTGGCTAATATCGCTAATGCGCGTTATTACGTAATTGCATCGGGCAGCAGCGTGCCGTGAAGAGGTTGGCGGTTTCGGTAAGCCGTAATGCATAAATCAAGATTTGGCGAGCGTGCATGTGCATTATCAGTTGTTAGTAACGCTAGTTACACCGCACGACTAGCTACTGAACAGGCATCCTGAAGTAAAGCTCAATTATGCTGTTCGCCATATTATAACAACCAACGTGACTGTTGCAATGTTGGTGCACTTACATTGTGTTACCATTTATATTTCCATGCGATGTTTATTTAATTACGATGCTTATTATATGTTTTTACATGGTTTTTATTGTCGACATTTTTTTTCTTTTCTTAAAAAGAAAACAAATAGAAATTTTAGAAAAAATTTTAATATTTGGTTTTTTGCATTCAAAATTTCTTGCAGTTTACTGATTTTGCCCAATACAGGCATACCCGGTCTAGATTGCCCAAACTAAAATTTTGCTATTTATGCCTCCCTAATTTATATTTTGTAATAAATATTAATTAAAAAAACAATTAAAATCTAATCTAAAATTTACTACATTTAAATTAATTAAAGTTACTCACAGGTTATCTTACCAGAGTCGTAAGAATTACTTTAATTATCTAACATCCAGTTGGATGCATTTAATGCAAGTTAACCTTTCATTCACTCGGTGATAAATGCTAAACTGCTAAAGAAAAATACAGAAGAAAATACACCAAATGAACATAACTTTTATTAGCACTTACTCATATTGTGGTTCATTTTTTCCATTTAAGGGACAAGGGAATGGAATTATAGTCATTAAACGATTTACTACAGCGCTCGTTACACATCTGCTATCTTCTAGTAACTCAATACTTTCCTAATATATAGATAAAGCCAATTTATCAAAAAAGTTGAAAAATGAAAATAGATGAGAGCGAGTAAAATCCAATTATTACGCATATTTCATTTGGCAAATCAGTTTTTCTATTCGATTGCGGTCCCATTCGTCAAGCGCAAAAACAGTATATGAACTATTAAGCCTCCGAAACGGATGACGTCACTAATTGACACAAAGAGACGCTGCCGGCCAGGTCAGTCAGCGTGACCAACGCTGAACGCTAGTCGGGATGACGGGCGCAGCTAGGGAACGAGGCACAGGTGGCCAGTACGCAGCTCTCAGGCCGAGTCATATTGTAATACACCGAGGCGAACCGACTCGCAAACGCATTTCGTAGCAAGTCCTACCGTAGACTAAACGACCAATTGCCCAATTGTTCTCTCTGTATGTGACAGCTTGTTAGTTTCTCTCTGTGGACATATGCAAGTAGAGAATTTCCACGCGGGTTTATCTGAATAAAGCGTCTAATGAATAAAACCCTCGTCGTTTTTAATTTTCTTGCTTATTTTTTATATTTTTATAGTAAAACTAAGCATATGCTTACCTTCATCCTGATTACTTCCTAAGAGTATCTCCATATCCTCATAATCCCCTTCTCGAAGCATATCCATAGGATGTTTAGGCATAAACACTCCATCGATGGTGGGCGTCGACGGAAATCCCAGGATTCCCGAATAGGAATTCCACTGTTGCAACGAAATGGTCTTCGCATCTACAGCTCGCATACAATCCATGACCTCTTGCGGACGCGTGGCCAGTAACGATATGTTGCATCCGCAGTCCTGCACGAGCACCTCACCAATCTGTTGCGCTCGTTCTCCGGACATATAGCTCCATGGGACATTCATCGTGCCGGACTGCAGGATACCTCGCTTAGCAAGTCCTCGCGTCACTGGACTCAAAAGATGAATGCTCACAGATCCTCCTCCCGCCGACTCACCGAACAATGTGATCAAATCCGGATCACCACCGAAAGCCGCCGCGTTTTCCTTAATCCACCTAATGGCTAAAGCCTGATCCCAGAGGCCCATATTACCAGGGGTTTCTTCACTTCCATGTCCAAAATATTTATTCAAATAAAGAAAACCAAAAGAGCCAACACGATATTGCATGGAGGCAACGATAACGTCATTGTTTGCTGCGACTATGTCTGCGTCGTAGATATCCAACGTAGAGGTACCGCTCATATAGCCACCTCCATAGATCCAGACGAGGACCGGCACCTTCTTCCTCTCGTGCACTGGTTTATCTGGATGGTGCCGGATGCGCAATCGCTGTGGCACCCAGATATTCAAATAGAGGCAATCCTCTGAGATATTAGTATTGGGATTCCACATTTCCTCACCTTCAAACCCTGGGAAATATTCATATCTCTCTTGGAAACAGGAATTCGGGAGTTTGGTAGCGTCCAAGATACCATGCCACGGGTCAATTTTGACAGGTCTACGAAACCGTAGCTGTTCTATAGGCGGTTTGGCGAACGGAATTCCGGTGAAGACATGCACCTCTCGACCCATCACTGTCTTCGAGTATCCTCGCACCAGTCCACTGGTAGTTTCTACTACTAGTGGGTCAAAGTGGAAGTCTTTAGGCGATGATCGCGTTGTAGTTTCGTCGCCGGGCCAAGAATAGCCGGCGACGGCTGCACTACCGTACACAGCAAACAGTACCACCAGCAATACGCCGGTGAATTCCATCGTCATTGTAGGACAAGCCGGAAGACTCGCCATTAACTATTTGGCTGCACACCCGGCGCACATTGACTACAATTTCTGATTATACCTGATTTGTATTTATTAGTTTTGTTGTTGCTTGTGTGCAATGAACAAACAGTGAGCAATCAATGGTAACGCACCTGGGTTAAGACCGCATTCAAATTGGCGGCTATTAAGATGGTGGATGCTAGGCGGGAAAGCGGTAAACGCGGCGTATGACGTTGGGAAACTCGCGAGGAACGAAGACACGAACGCGGCGGGCTGAGGCGCACTGCACGATGCGATCGCGCGGTGTGTGGATCGCGGAGTCGACTGAATGCCGGACGCTCTCTCCTGGTGAAAACCCGCGCAAGCTCCACGAGCACGCACCAGCTTCGAGGCAACTAACTCCGTCGAATGTCGAGCAAACCGAGTCAGTCGCACGCCGGCAACAACAACACAATAATCCACTCACTCTTTCACGTCTTAGGATAATTTTATCCCACAAATATAACTTTCACAAGCGTTTTCCTTCTACACCCATCACACAATTCTGGGGATTTCAGTTTTTAGGTAATTTTCCAATTTGATGGTTGATGGTTTATGGTTAATAAAATGCGCAAAGCCTTGAAACGAGTTTAATTCAATAGAGAAACTGTAATTTCAACGTTGTTGCATTTATGAGCGACAAGCAATGGATGCATACCGGTTAATAGCATAATTTGAGACGACAAGTAGAGACAATTGAAACTTCCTGATCAAAGGGAATCAACAAATCAAGATGATCTTCTAGTTGAACGATTTCCAAGTAGTATGCAGTTGCCAATTGACAGACATTCTTAGACACCAATACGTTCTACCGTCTTCTTAGACACCAATAAGTTCTACCATCTGCTATGATTTCAGTTTCTAATGCATTTAACTTTAAGCAGCAACTAGTGGCTATCTGTAGTTGGTGGTGGAAATTCTTGGAGCGATTAAAAAGTTACTGCTAGCTTGGAAGCAATCGCACCTAAGAGAAATCGGAGGCTGGCTAGTGTGGTTGCTGACTCAAGTCCACGCTTCCAGCGGGAATCGTTACCACTGGGTTGTAAGGTATCTTAAAAGCAACAAGGCAGGAGGACAGCAGACCAACCCCATCGCGGACGTGACTACGCTACTAATTCATTGCTTATACCACCTTTTCTTTGCTTCTTCCTTCTGCTTCTCACCCATAATAATCGTTACACCTTAGTAGCCCCTACTTGCCCTTCTTGCAGTTTTTATATGTTTATTATTATTATTATTATTATTTCTTTTCTTTCTTATTTTATGCCGGGCTTGTCTTCGCCTTCCAATGAAAAGAAGAATGGGTTTGAATTAAAGAAATAAATTTTTATAGAAAATGTTTTATTGCTTTCATTCTTGTGGGGTGATTATGTATTTGTATCAAGCAGGAAGAGGAAGTAACTCAGACTAATTACAAGTTTTATTTATTTACTTTTTTAAATATGCGGAAGATGAAGAAACTGAAAATGTCAAACGTTGAAGATGATAATCCGCGAATTGAAATAACGCGAAGTGAAAGCAAGTAATAAAGAATTCATTGCGTTCGCGCTTAGTTATTGAGTGTTATGAAGATTGGTTTACCCGCATGCATATTTTAAGTGTCTGGAGGTCGGTGCAGAGGTGTCGTTAACAACCCCAAGGTGTGCGTATAAGTGGATAGGTAGATATAGGCTTGGCTTCTGTCGTTCCGGCCGTTTGTTCCACATCCGTGCCACAGCTTCTTCTGCTGTCTCGACGTCGATCTATCCAACTATCTCTCAACTCAAGGCCTATCCACTACCAAGCAATTCACCTAGGACTGTAGACCAATTGTTACTATTTCTGCACGTAGTCAGGAAAAAAAGAACCATAAAAATAATAATAATTTGGTCTGTACTGAGTAATAAGTTAACTAGAACTTTAGAAAGGTAGTAACCTAGTAGTAGAATTGTTGACTATTATTTATTTGCGAAAGTTGGGTAGTTGGAAACTTTGGTAACAATGGTAAAATAATTGCAGCAACAACTAGCAACAGGAAGTATATCTGCACTTGGAGGAGGTGCTGAGGTAGATGAGGTGAAGTTAAGTTAATACCACGTGGGTGGAGTGTCACCGGTATTTGGATATAACAAGTCTTGGGACCTCGGGACGCACATTGTAATCTAGCGTATCCTGGACTAATCATCGATTATACGAGCTGTAACACATCGCTTGGTGGTTTCGAACGCGTTGCTGACTGAACCCGAACTAAAGCTTTGACAAACTTTGATAGTTTTAGGTTTTCAACATGAAAAAAAATTGACACATGTAAATCCTGGGATTATAATCCGCAACTATGTAAATCTAGAAATGTCAAACTTTCTTTTGACATGGGTTCAAACTAATTTTAAAAATTATTCACCGTATTATTATCTTATTGGATATAATTTCATATTCTCTGGCAAAAATTTATATCTGAAAAAATGTTTTAGGAAGCCGCTGATATCCTTGAACCTTAGAAGAACATTCACTAAAGAAGAAGATCTTTAACTTCTCTAACTTTTACTTCAATCAAACATCTTGCTTCATTCGCATGGCCTACCTCTTTGTCTAACGCTTCCTTTCCGACGTTCCACGTTATTTCACCTTTTATCCTTTCGCGTCGGCAGGTAGCAACCGAGGTATTCTTCTTTCTTCGGCCGATTCGAAACGTAACTAGCGTCGCCGGCGTCAGCGTCGGCGTCGATGTCGGCATCGGCGTAAGCGAGATGGTAGATGCACTAGGTGTAGTAGTACCTGCCTAGCCGGGAAAATCAATATCAAAGCACATCGCTCGCACCGCATCGCTCCACCTGGCCATCTCTACCTGCGGGTAGTTATAGTCGGTCGTCAGTCAGCTGAGCGCACCCCGCGGCCGGCTTTCTTCCGGTCGTCTTGGCGTTTCTTCATCTCTTTCTTTTATCTCTATTTTCTCATTGCTTTGTTGGTTTTCCTTCGTCATTTTTTTTTCTTCTTCTTTTCCGTCTTTTGCCTCGGCCTTCATTTTCTTCCTTCGCGCTTCCTTATGATACGCGCGTAACAAGTAAGACATCCATCTTTCTTAGCTCGCTTTGGTTTTGAGGTTGCAACTCAGTCGGGGAAAGCGACAGCGTCGCTTTCGTTTTTCCGACGACCGCTACATTGCGGCGTCGGTTGAGGAAAGAAGACTTTTTCCTTTCATCCTGTGCAATATTTCTTATTGTCGTTTGCTGGAAAACCTAATTAAGCTTGTTTGTTCACCTCATATAGAGCGCAGATTTTATTTTTAATTAAAAAAGAGAGATTGGATAAATCAGGTGAAAGGTTTTCCCCCATTCTCTTTTATCTTTAAAAATTAATGCTTAAAATTATAATTATAATTAATTTTAACCCTTTTATTGAAGATTGATATCTTTTTTGTAATTTAATTTAAGATATAATACCATTTTTTTTCTTCTTTGAATATGCGTTTAATTGCAAATTAAATCAATTTAAAATTCATATATTTCAATAGGCTCACTTCGCAATGCAAAAATGGCTTCTGTCGTCATTTCGCCTGCAACGTGGCGTCTCAAACGTGATAAAGGATGAAGTGTGCTTACTTGCTCTTTGCTGCTTGCTTTCATAGGTGCGATGAGACGACAACTAAGGTGGGAGGGTACAGACTCTCGACGGTGCCCTAAGGTATGATAATATCAGCATCAGTATGCATAGCACTTCGTTTATAAATCCTCTGGAAACATTTTTTCTTCATTTTTGCTTAGACTTGGGAGTACATTTCTTACCTTACTTTACCTACTCATACGGGTACTTATCAGCCTCCTGCTGATTGCATCTACTATTAAAGTTTATAACAAGCAAAGGCATCTTTTAGAAGTTTATTTCAAGTTTAATGTTTCATAAAATCGACGCATTATAAGCATCATTTCATTTCGCTATAGTTTCCAATTATAATTTTATTATCTAAAACTATATACAATGTGTCTACATCTAAAACAAATTTTATTTAAATTAAATATAAACGTTTGAATAAACAATATACAAAGCTAAATAAATAATAAAGAAATTGAGATGTTTGTTGCACAAAGGAACAATTCAAAGTGAAATGCAGAAGGTGCATATAACCCTAGACCAACTAACTCTTTTCCTCTTTTCTATAGATACAAGAAAAACAACCACCACCAGCGCGGACGGAGACAAAAGGACGAAACGACAGAAGTTAACAACGCAATAAGCCGTTTCCGCTTTTTACATGCTTTCGTGCTTTTCGTCGGTCCGTCTGTCGTCTTTCTACAACAAGCGGTTTTACTCTTAGTCGAGGAGGATCCACTCTGCATCTACTACTGTACCTGTACTGCCGTTTCAATTTGCATTATTAAAATTTCCTCTCAAACCATGGACGCGCGCCCGCCTATCAACTAGAACTTCTGTAACTCTAACTCGGTCACCATGTTTGTTGTATTGTACCCTCTGCTTATTCAAGGCCTAACATTTTCGAGCGAAGACTTAGTTGTTTTCTTTTCCTTTATTGCAAGGACGAATAACATTGAGTTTTTTGATTAGTAAAATAATTTTAAAATGATGATTTCTTCAGTTATTAAACAACGATTTAGATGAAACCCCAAAAAATTAGGTTAGAACGAAACTCTATTGAAATAACAATAGGTATTATCGTGCATGAAATGAGACAGGTCTGAAAAAGTTACAGATAATGTGGATCAATAACAGCAATAACGACGGCGCTAATCAAATTGATTGATTTTATAGACTTGGCTTTGTTAACGCAACGCGGGCCGTATGCAGTCCATCGATACGCTCAATTCGTTTCGTTCGGAATCGTTTCAATCGTGCCCGCTTTGCTTATTTCCATTTGCGATCGCTACTGAAAATTAAAGGTCAACGCTTGCTTCTTTTTAAAGATTGCGCGCATCGTTAGCAGCACTCACATACACATACTAACAGCACTAAATTAATTGGATGTGATTAACTTTTTTTCAACACGCTTGTCTTTGAATGTTGAATGTTAAATATGTAGACAGACAGTTCTTTATTCTTGTAATTTGTTCAAGAAATCAAAACTAAAACGTAATTATGCATTAATTAAATATTATCATTTTAAATTAGTATCTTTAAAAACAGTTTTTGTTTTATGTTCTTATTTATTAGTTTATCTAAGCATACTGTAAAGAATAAGTGATAGCACTAGGGATTTTTAAGGACAGGATGTGATATAACTAGCGCAGAAAGAAGGTAAAGAAGGCTTGCACGTCCTTGACCGGAAAAGTCATCGCAGGCGCCGCGTCGTATCGACTCCAGGCAGCACTCGTCTCTTGCATTCGCCGCCGCCAGCCAGTGTCGCGCCATAGTGGCCATCGAACGACCTGAATAGGCTAACTAACAAAGGCCGTGCCCAAACGAACGACACGAGCTAATCATTTTCCTCTCGTTCATTACCTCTATTATTATTATTATTTTTATTATTATCAACCGATGCGCTCATTCCTTCTTTTATCATTTCATGCCAATTTCCTCTAAACCTTTTAAAGTGTATTACATAGATTTTGCAGCTCTTCCTGCGCTGATTGTGTGCATTGATTTCAATTATTCAATATTCATCTACATACATCGACATTACTGTATACTTGTGCTCTATTTTAATTTGTGTGCAATTGTTTCAGTAATTAAACGAATGAATCCAAAAGCACATAGAACGAGAATGACAGTTGAACAGTCTGTAAATATAAATTGATTAATTGGTAATTAAATTGTACTTAGGATTTGAATAATTAATTCTTACCCCTATAAAGTTGGCATAACTTAGTTGCATTAGTCCAGCTACTGTTAAACTCACTGGCTTTTGCGAGCGAAGAGTTATCATCACCAATGCTCGCCGAAAATCATAATCACGAGAACCATTCCAATTGCAATCGTAGACTGATTCTGCTATTTGGCCACTCTGTGTAAATTATTATCATAATTAATGTATAAAAGTGCAGTAAATGCAAGTGGTTTAGCCTTAAATTACAATATGAATTAGTTTAGATGTCGGCAAACTTATTAGCCAAAGACGGCCCTAATATTTTATGGACCTGGATCACCCTCAAATTTTATTTGTAATTTTTTCTTCCAATTTGTGACTTACACTGACTGATTTAGTTACACCGCAAATCATAGGCGAGGGCTCCTAACTTGAAATATTTATTTTTTGTGCATAACATTGCTGAGCATATCAGGCGCTTAGTGTCCCGACTGAACCAAACGCGCGTCTGGTTAAAGAGCTAAACAAACAGAATTAAAATACAATTTTGAAAGCCTAATCTGTTTATTGTTATGATAAATCTTGCACTAGCTTATAGATATTTGAGCTGTGGCATATAGCTAGGGAGCCGCAGTTTGACCACCCCTGAAATATTTTATTTAACTATTTATATAAAAAAAGTTTGCTTTTTTAAAGCAGAAATAGTAGTATTACGTTAGTAATTCTTGCAAATACGTTTTTATGAGTTTTTAGAGTAGTGGAGTAATTTAGTACTTTAATTATTAATCAATTTGATTTGACAGACTTTACTAATTCCTCCAAATTTAAGAATCGACTAAACATTAAGGTCACAAAACTTTAAAATTTCTACTCTAGACTAAAATTATTCCTACTATGTTAGGACATACTTGAACTTTAAAACGTATATTTCAAAAAAAATGAAGTAAGTTTGACGTTATGGGTGTATTTGTACCTGATAAGTAAGTTCGTTGCCAACAGAGCAATAAATAAAGAACTGGAACACATGAGCTATTAAATATGACAACATATGTTGCCATACATTAGGGTCGGCAATCTAGAACAAAGAAAACCAAGAAATATTAAATATCTCTTACATTTATGACAATTATTTACCAACGCTACACAGGAGACACACATCGCCGACGCGCTAACCACAAACTGAATAAACACAATATGCGAGAAAATATTTTCAATGACATCGCAAATCCTAAAAAAAATATATATATTTACATATCTACATCAACATCAAATCCACCATAATTTCATATAATCAATTTGAAATCAAATTTACTCCAATAAATGCAAATGGTGTTTAATGCATTTAATCAATAATCTCATCTCGAAACTAGATCGTCTTCGCTCATAACTGAATCGTTTGATAATTTCCCATTGCACCTTGGCATTTTCCTTATTAATATGAGATAACACGTTCTGCAAAATCTGAAATTGCGTTGCGCAGATCATTACGATTGCGTTGAAGAATGCATCAAAACCTGAGAGGGTTGTGATGATGACCTGATTCATAAACCATTGCCAAATATACATTAGTTCATATTGCGGACTCGATTGGAAATCGAACGGATACCAAGAGGCTAAAGGCAACTGATCCAGATTATTGACTAATGGGAACATCATAAATTGGGCGTTGGAGAAGAACGCCATGCATAGGAATGCCACTCCTACAGTGGTCACGTAATTGCTGCGAGCTTTGATTTCCTCTTGTAGTTTACGATTGACCATATTCACCGGCCAGAAATCGAACCATATCGCTTTCAGGATTTTATTCAGTTCGTTACGATAATGTATCATTGTTAATAGCTTTGCCACACACTACAATTCAATTAGATTTTGATTAGTTTTTATTATTATATAAATTATTTCACTTACTTCGAATGAAACCAAAACAGTTGTACATGCTGTAGTCATCTTTGTAATTTGTGCAAGGTTTATAATTACGTAGGCGAAATGTGCTACACCCATTGCAAAAACATTGACGATGACAATCATCATTAACCAATATTTGCGTTTATCGTCCTCGTCTGGCCAGACATTTAACGATTGAAGGACTAGTTTTGGGAACAAAATGCACTTTTTTGCTAAATCATGTTTACAATGTACTTCAAACTCTACAAAAATCAAGAATAATGTTATTTTTAAGACAGGATAGTAGTATGAGATTCAAATCAACAATTGATGTGTTAAATTTGCACATAACTCGGGCAATATAGGTGCCATCTGGATGCTAAAAATATAAAGCAAAGTAGAATAAACTTGCAATTAGCAACGATTCAAATTTGGGTATCTACTGAGAAATTTTCGAAATTATTAAAGATCTTTGCGCTCTTGCTTCAGCACGTTTTTGCACATAACTCTGGAAATAATGGCATCGGGTGCAAATTTTATGAGGGCAAAGTAGACAAAACTAGTAGTTTAGAGCGTTTATAAAAAGTTGCATGTTTTATCAGAAATGCTAGAAAATAATTTAAGATTTTTGCGCTCTTGCTTCAGAAACTGTATTTTTCGCGCGTTTTTGCAA